>JABUQX010045941.1:12500-23433 GCA_015478945.1 Trachelipus rathkii | reverse complement strand
AAAACTAGCGAGAGGCAATTCATAGAAGTAAAAGAGGGAGCAGAATTGATATGGGTTGAAGAATGAAGGGTCTTAGTCATCGGCAATGAGTGAATTAGAATTAGAGGGTTGCAGTGAGATAGATTTCATTAATGAAAACTAGGAATAAAGTAAGAACCCTGAGGAACACCACTATTGACAGAAAAAGAAGAAGTCGCCCCATCAACAACAGCAGACATTGAGCGATTTTGAAAGAAAGCTGGACATAGAAGCAAAGAGAAGGAGTTAAACCCAAAAGGTGGGAGCTTGTGAGAGCGGAGCGTGCTTTATCGGTCAAGGACTTTGTATATGTTCAGCCCACCACGCAAGTCTCCCCGTAGTTCGTAAGAGCGAAAACATTAAATCGGTTAGATAGGAAATATATCGCCAGTAGACCTCGAATTCCGAAAGCCGTTCTGGCGATCGGAATGAGTTTCCAGATGATTAAGAAGTGAGAGTTGAAGGGTTTCAAAGATCTTAGACTGAATACAAGTGAGAGCTATAGGGCGAATTGAATTATAGAGCGGCTTCCTTTTTTCGGAATAGGTTGGACATGTGCGAGCTTCCAACACTGAGGGATATTGCTGTATTGAGACGTAGAGAGTATAGTTGATCGAGGGGCGGGATAGCACGGAAGCCACTTCTCTCAAAACTTGGGAGGAATGCCATCCGGGCCCCCACCTTCCTAACGTTCATAGATTCAGGAGCCCATGCACCCGATCATATGTAATGACAGGTAGAGACATGTGACACCTGAGAGGAGAAGGGAGTATGGAAGAGGAATGCCAGAAATCGTCCAGGGTTGAGTTAGAGGAAAATAGGAGGCTCGAAGAGATTGCCTTTTCAGTGGAGAATTAGCAACAGGATCAATCAGATCAATAGAGGAGAAAGCGTAGTTTAAAATTTGCCTAGATGTTTTTTGGAAGAGGCCAGAAAGATTTGTCAGTAGGAGAACCGAAGGAAAGCCCGCTTGCTCGTCGAAAGAGTATCCCTGCAACGATTCTAGCTGATGAAAATTACGAGAGTGATATAAAACGAGAATTTTTCCACCTCCTATGCACGGTCTCTAGCCTGAATGCCAGAGAACCCAAGCACAATCGAACCATGATTATGAGAGAGAAAGATTAGTTGAGAAGAATGAACCTGCTCATCCAATCAACGATTCAGCTCCCTCCTTATTCTTTAAATCTTTATACATTAATCATTATTCCTTACTGAGGTAGCCAATTTGTTATCATCTGCAACCTTGGAAACCTTACATATTTAAGTCCCTTGTCTAAATATTTTATACATATTTGAGGAAACAGCCACTAGACCTAAGAAATCGTTACGGGCCACAAACATGTCTCCTATTTCCATTAATAAATATTTTCATTCTCATTGATTAACTATTATTATTAATTTTTTATTTTTATTATATTATATTATATTATTATATATTTTATTATTATTATTATTAAAAACTTCCTTTTAACGCTGTTTCTGAACACGGGGGGGGGGGACTAAAGGAATTCGAACTTTATCGGCCGCTATCCCCAAACCATGCACCAACCGTGTCGCAGTTCGAGTTTTAATTTGGCCCCAGGAAGATAAAACTCCAACTTGCTACGCTGAGGATTGAACAGCGTCCTCTCGCATGGAGCGGCGAGGGTTCAACCTCCTACGCACGAACGTTCTTATTATTAGTTAATTATTATGATTATTATTATCTTATCAATATTATGATTATTATTATTTTATTATATATTTATTATTTTATTATTTTTATATTATTATTATATTATAAGAAGACAGAGACTTAAGAAATCAAAAATTTTGATCTCTTAAAATAATGTTCTTCGGGGGGTTTGAACCCTTGATTACACTTATAGTATATATTAATTATTATAGTATTTATAATACTATATATATTATATAGTATATATATATAGTATATATTATAATGAGTATATATAATAGTATATACTGCGTATATATATGTATATAATTTATATATATATATAATAAATTATATATTTATATATATGATAGTATAGATATATAGAGAGAGAGAGAAGAGAGAGAGAGGAGAATTTTTAAATACACTTTTCATTTAATTCTCGTTATCCGTCAGATCGGCATCGTTCATCGTTCAAAATTTACGATATTTCATCTATCGTCAAGAATTCATTTCATGTTCCCGGTCACTGAATTTATATATATATATTATATATATAATTATAGGTATATATATATATATATTATTTATATATATGGTGGAGTATAGTTTGGTGGTTGTATGGATTGTGGGAGTTTCTTGTTTCTGTCTGTAGGCATTTTCCTTTAATATTGGGGGTAATATTGTATTTGATGTCGGTTTTGGAAGTTTTAACTGGATGTCTCATTTAGTTATTATGTCATCGAGGTCTATAGATATTTTATGTTTATAGGATGTGTGGTTAGTTAGCCGTGTGTTATATGGTGATTAGTAAGTGTATTAGGGGTTAATGTTTTTGGGTATGAGTGATTGGTAGTATTTGATTATGTTATATTTGTAACGACCGGTAAACTATTATTAAGCTTATTGAATGTTTTATAACGGCAGACCTCACTGTGAATTACATGGGCCTGATTATTTAAAGCCCTTAATTATTAATCCTTATAAACCAAGAATCCAAATACAGTTTCCACAGGATACTTTAAATTTTTACGCACTCTGGGCAGTAATACCTGTGACCATAAAGATAAACCGTGGACGAAGAGTCCTTAAATACTATGGGCATATAATGCCTGACATCAAATCTCTTCTGATCAAGCGGACGACTTACCGCAGTGCGAGGGGGTTCAAGTCGAATCGTAATTGATAACGACAATGATGACAAATAATATGTTATTAAAAAAAAAAATGAAAAAATATCAAAATTTTGTATAAAATCAATAAATAAATAAAATATGCCTGATATTATGAACCTGATTTTATAATATATTACTATATTATAAAAAAAAAGAAGCATTGAAGAAATAGGGACAACAAAAAAAATTGATATAACAAAATAGTGATTAATAATGGATCAGACTAAAATATAGCAAAATAAATACCTTGCAATAATTAGATGATTTAAAAAATATTATACTTAGTCTGGATTCCGATATATATCCGACGATATAATAAATTTCAAATATACCGAGAGATTTATAATATAGGGAAATATAATCAAAAGTTAAAGATAAGATATATATAGCTATATTAGCTCCAATCCTAATATTTTAATCGGGTAACAAAAAATATTAACCAACTGAACTTATTTGAAAAGGATATCACAAATAAATAGTTAATAAATGCTTTAAAAGATTAAATAAAAAAATAAAAAAATTACTTTATAACCAAAAAAAAAAAATATTACTAAGTTCAAACTTTAACTTTACTTTTAAAATCTTAAATGTGAAATTCAAATGCAAAATCAAAAATACCAAATTTACAATGTTGCACTTACTGTTACCTCAAAGACAGGTGACATCAAAGATTGGACAGCTTTCCTCCACATAAATAACCATATAAAATATTTTAAACACTTTTAAATATAACAAAATATTGAATGCTTAAATTGCACAATAATTTTCATAGATATGTGTGGGCGGGGAAGTTACTTATCGAGAACAAGAAATATATTAAATAAACAAACGAAAAGAGATTTAACACTATATTATACTAGACAGTTAACCACAGGTGGAGCAATATCTAATTAGAGCAGACGTTAATTTTCAGTATCGTCGTTAAGAAATGGATAATATTGTCTGAACGTAAGAAAGGTTCACAGGTTGCCGCCTAAGAAAGTAATGATAAAAATCATAAGCTTAAAAATGTGGTGGTATTGTTATGTGATAGAGTTTTGTATAAAAGTAAAATATCCTCGATACATTTTTTCAAGCTGCAATCACAATGCTATGTGAGTAATACAGAAGGATACATGAAATATATTAATTTGTTCAATATTTATAAGTTTTTCATACTTCCTAAAATACGAAGGGAGGGAGTTAATTAAGACACCTTTCTATTACAAAATAATAAAAAATATGTACAACTTACGATGATGTGGTCTATATTTAAGAAGAAATCTAAACTTAAGAAAGTCGACTTCACACCTTTTAAATATTAAGGAGCTTTCTCTACGACGGAAGGACATCGGGTACCGGGGACGCGGACGGTTCGTGTGTAGCGGCACACAATCGAGCGATGGGTGGATTAACGGTACAGAAACCCCTCCTAGATGTGTCTCGCCCCACCCCCCCTGACACCTGATCACCGTGAAAACCCGATTTTATACGTCTGCGTGCATTACGAGAGCGTCACACAACGGGCACGAATCTGCAGATACAGCTGCAGAAGGTTCACGGCACCAGGGGTGAGTTGACATACAGTCTCATGATAACGTGTAGTAAGGCTCAAAAAATTTATTTGTTCTTCTTACACGAGTAGTATTGTTTAGATAGTGTCAATAATTTTAAACAAACAAATTAAACCGTTTTAAAAAAAAAAATACATTACTGGCTTTACAAAAAAAAACTAAGCCACACTATTGTCCACATTGAAAATATGTCTCTACACCTTTTGCATTTACAAAAACATTAACATCGATTTAATTAATATATAATACAAAATAAAATACCTTCACGATTTACAATGAATTTATGCACACATAAATAATATAATAACATCGATTCAGAACAGAGCACAAGGGCGCTGTACCAACGTGTATAGGCCGTTGATAGACGGCAGTAAAGCAAAAGCATATAATTCACACTGTTTCTTATTTATATAAATTTTCGTCAATGAGTTTACGCTTAGTCCATCGATCGATAATCCTTAAGTTAATTAAATAAGATGAATAGTGCTATTTGATGATGGATTAGTAAAGCAAATATATTTTACACTGGGCTGAGTTCTGAGACGAAAAATTGTATGTTTCTTTACAACCGAACTCTGTTCGCTAGAAATCTCAATTTTTCTAAAACCGAAACATGAAAATCAAACAAATTTATACATTGTGCGCTCCACACTATATAAAATTAAATATAATTCCATACACATTTACATATAATGCGCAGTTACCTTATACATTAAAATAATAATAATTATAATAATGAATAATAATTGTAGTAGTATTGATTGTATATAATAAGATAATTAATAATAATAATAATAAATGAAGTATAGAATATTAATAATATTATTATTATATATATGACTTGCAAGCGACGACCAATCAAAAACTCATTGTTCAAAGTTAAGTTCTCGCCGAAAAAACAGAGTTTTTATGGCTTCGTTTACGCATTGAATTGCACATATTTTACCAAATTATTCTTCTGATGAGCCATTGCAATGATACACCGTAAACATAGAAAATGAAAGTGAAATAACACTGACAATGCTGCCATTGCTTTACAATGCATAAATGAGGCAAAGTTATGTATTACGTGTATTACTTCATTACACACATGTTTACAAACTCTTCACCGCACCTCACCGCACCGACTCACTTGATCTTTTCTTAACTTAAGTTCCGGTACTTAATTCATTCAGATCTTCTTATGTACTCATCCAAATTTCATCTATTTACGAACAATTCCAAGTTTTAGGGCTTACTCCCCATCTTTCACGATCAGGCCGTAGCGACGTGAAACTCGGACAAGGTAGGCAGTCCCACCAATCGTACGGTTACCAAGTTTGATTAGGGTACGACATCTGTAACTTTGCTAAAAAGAGGGGAAAGTAAAAAGGGATGGGGCTTAAAAGGATTTCGAACAACAAAAGGGGTTCCCACTCTCAAATTTTGGGATCTACTAAATCCGAAATCGACTCAGCGGGAAAATATTTTAATACGGTAAGACGAATAGTCATTATACTAAAACGAAAAAAACTCAGTGTAGATTTGAGATTAGCTAGCAGAAGGTCACTCTACAAAATGTGATAAGTACACTGATGTTGAGAGACATAAGTACACCTGAGGAGCCACCTGACTTTAGTGATGGTTAGAGATAGTCGTGATCTCTAGAGCTGCGTTCGTTAATCCAGAGACTAAACTTGGAATGTTCGTAAATAGATGAAATTTTGGTGAGTACATAGACAGATGCTGAATGATTAGAAGTACCGAACTAAGTTAAGAAAGAATCAAGTGAGTGTCTGTTACAATATTGCGGTCAAATTTAACGCTTGTGTAATGCAGTAATACACGTAATACATAACTTTGCCTCATTTATGCATTGTAAAGCAATGGCAGCATTGTCAGTGTTATTTCACTTTCATTTTCTATGTTTACGGTGTATCATTGCAATGGCTCATCAGAAAAGTAATTTAAATATGTTTTTATTAATTCATGCGTAACGACAGCAATTAAACTTGTTCTTTTCCTGGTAACTTAACTTCTTGAAACATGAGTTTTTGATGGCGTTTTCGGCTGCAGTGTGCTGTAGTAATAATAATGTATGATGTGATATTATTGTTTGAGATTTATTATATATTATTATTATATTATTATTGATTATTATTTTATTTATTATTATTATTATTAGTGTGAGGATTGAGTGTATTATTTTAATTGTATTAAGGTAACTCGCATTATTATGTAATGTGTATGGAATTATATTAATTTTTGAGTAGTAGGTGTGGTTTTGAAGGCACAATGGTATAAATTTGTGTGATGTTCTTGTTTCGGTTTAGAAGGAGAATGAGATTTCTAGCGCGAACAGGTTTCGGTGTAAAGGAAATACCAATTTCGTGTCGAAGGTGTTGTAATATATATTTGCTTTATAAAATAACTATAATGGATACATCATTTATATTATTATGTTTTAGGATTATGATTGGTTGGCTAAGCGTAAACTCCATGACGAAAAATTATATAAATAAGAAATTTATGATATTTTATATCTTTTGCTTTTATTTGTCGTCAATCAAGGTGTTTACAGTTGGGCGTTTGTGCTCTGTCTGATCGTATGTATTATTATTATTTTAGTGTGCATATTCTTGTAATCGTGGAGTGTCTTATTATTTGTTAATTATATTATTAGATTAATTGATGGTTTAATGTTTTTAATTGCAAAAGTGTTGTAATTTTCAATGTGGAAATCTGGTGGCTTAGTTTTTTTGTAAAGCCAGTAATGTTTTAAGTTATGTGTTAAATGTAAGTTTGTTTATTCGTGTAAGAATAATTTTTGCTTTACCGTTATATGAGTGTATTGTCACTCACCCTGGTGCCGTGAACCTCTGCCAGCTGTATCTGCAGATGTCGTGCCGTTGTGTGACGCTCTCGTAATGCACGCAGACGTATAAATCGGTTTCCAGGTGATCATGTGTCAGGGTTTCCTGGTAACCGTTGTAACCACCCATGCAATCGTTGTGTGCATAGCGAGCGTACAACCGTCCACCCTCTGCTGCAACACCGTCTCCATACTCGACTCGCTGAGGAGAAGGCGTAAGTACTATCTAACAAATGTGCAGAGATTTCGGACTGTTCTTAAGTTAGATTTATTTTTAATGAATTCTTTGTGTTCTGTACATTTTTTTTATTTTGTATAAGAAATCTGGTTGTCTCTATAAACTCCTTCCCATTCGTTGTATTTTAGGAAAGACTCTATATATACTAGACGACACGAACTCATGTCAACTATTTTCACTCCTCTTCACGGTGGCGCGCCAACTGCACTGGCTCACCATTCCGTTATGTGGGACCTGGACTGATCACTTCGTAGAAGTAGGGTGATGTATAACTTTATACACCAACAACCTCTAATCGCACTCTTTTTAGCTTAATTTTTATCCATTATTTGTTTAGGCAGGCAACCTGTGTACCTGCTTACGTTTGGCATATGATCATTTTTACGACGATACTGAAAATTCGTCTGTTGCTTTAGATATTGCTCACCTGTGGTTTAACCTGTTTGTTAATATTGTGTTAAATTCTTTTCGATTTGTTTATTTAATATATTTCTTGTGTCTGATATGTTTCGAAATATTTAATTTTGTGCAATTTAGCATTCAATATTTTGTTATATTTTAAAAGTGTTTAAAATATTTTATATGGTTGTTTATGTGGAGGAAAGCTGTCCAATCATTGATGTCACCTGTCATTGAGGTAACAGTAAGTGCAACATTGTAAATTTGGTATTTTTGATTTTGCATTTGAATTTCACATAGAAGATTTTAAAAGTGAAGTTAAAGTTTGAACTTTGAAACATTTTTTATTATAAAGTAATTTTTTATTTAATCTTTTAAAGTATTTATTAATTATTCATTTGTGATATCCTTTGCTAATAAGTTCAGTTGGTTAATATTATTTATTACCCGATTGGAATATTAGGATTGGACCTAATATAGCTATATATATCTTATCTTTAACTTTTGATTGCCATCTTTATATTTACCCTATATTATAAATCTCTTCGGTATATTTGATAATTTATTATATCGTCGGGAATATAATATCGGATCCCAGACTAGTATATATTTTTTAATCAATTAATTATTGCTAAGGTATTTATTTTGCTATATTTTAGTATGATCCATTATTAATATATTTTGTTATATAATTTTTTTGGTTGTTTTTTCTTATGTTCTTTTTTTTTATAATATAGTAAATTATTATAAAATCAGGTTCATAATATCAGCATATTTTTTTATTTTTTTTGGTTCGTTGATTTTTTTTCTTTTTTTTTTTAATAAATAATTTATTTGTATCATGTGTTTATCAATTCATTCTGATTGAACCCCTCGCACTGCGGTAGTCGTGCTTTGATCAGAGAGGATTTGATGTCAGCATTATATGCATAGTATTTTAAGGATCCTTCAGGTCCAGGTTTATCTTTATGGTCAAGGTATTACTGCCCCAGAGTGGCGTAAAATTAAGTATCCTGTGGAAACTGTTATTTGGATTCTTGGTTATTACAGATTAATAATTAAGGGTTTAAATATCAGGGCCCATGTAATGTGCACCAGTGAGTCTCCCGATTATTAAACATTCAATAAGCTTATAAGTATTCTGTGTTACAATAATATATAATATATATATAATATATATATTTATTATTATATATATATATATATATATATTTTATAATAATATATAATATATATAGTATATATATTATATATATATATATATATTAGTTGATGGGGACGATGATGTCAGAGTTTGTTACAGATGGTAGTCGATGACAATTATTGTAATTATGACGATGACGATGCCGATGACGCATAACGAGTGATAATTGAAAAAGCTGTATTTTAAAATTTCTCTCTCTCTCTCTCTCTCCTCTCTCTATATATATATATATATATTATATATATATATATATATTATATAAATTATATATAAAATAATATATATATATATATATTATAATATATAATATAATTAAAATATATATATATATATAATCAATATATATATATATATAAATAATATATATATATATATAAGGCCGTAGACAAGGGGTTCACCCCCGAAAATATTTAAGAGATCAAAATTTTTGATTTCTTAAGTCTCTTCTTCTTAATAATAATAATAATAATAATAATAATAATAATAATTAATAATAATAATAATAATAATAATAATAATAATAATAATAATAATAATAATAATAATAATAATAATAAGAACGCCTCGTGGCGTAGGAGGTTGACTCGCCGACTCTCATGCGAGAGGACGCTGGTTCAATCCTCCGCGTAGCAGTTGGAGTTTTATCTTCCTGGGGGCAAGAATTAAAACTCGATCGAACAGTTGGGCACTGGTTTGGGATAGCCGGCCATAAAGTTCGATTTCCTTTAGTCCCCCCCCCCCCGTGTTAAAACACGTTAAAAGGAAGTTTTTATAATAATAATAATAATAATAATAATAATAATAATAATAATAATAATAATAATAATAATAATAATAATAATAATAATAATAATAGTTAATCAATGAAAATGAAAAGTATTTATTAATGGAAATGAGGAGACATGTTTGTGGTCCGTAACGATTTCTTAGGTCAAGTGGCTGTTTCTCATATATGTATAAAATATTTAGACCAGGACTAAATGTAAGGTTTTCCAAGTCTTGCAGTAGATTAACAAAATTGGCACCTCAGTAAGGAATAATGATGATGATAAAGATTTAAAAGATAAGGAGGGAGCTGTAATCGTTGATGGGATGAGCAGGTTCGTTCCTTCTTCAACTAAATCTTCTCTAATCATATAATTCATGGTTCGATCTTGCTTGTTCTCTGGCCATTCAGGCTAGAGACAGTGCGTATCGGGGGTGGAAAAATTCTCGTTTTAGTATCACTCTCGCTAATTTTCATCAGCTAGAAATCGTTGCAGGGATACTCTTCGACGAGCCAAGGGGCTTTCCTTGGTTCTCCTACTGACCAAGATCTTTTTGGCTCTTGCCAAAAACATCTCTAGCAACTTCTGTAAATCTGCCTTTCCTCCTCTTATTCGATCTGATGATTCTGTTGCTAATTCTCCAACTGAAAAGGCCCATTCTTCTCGGCCTCCTATTTTCCTCTAACTCAACCCTGACGATTCTGCATTCCTCTTGCTATTCCTTCTCCTCTTCAGGTGGTCCTATGCCTTTACTTGTGATTACATTTGATCGGGTGCATGGGCCCTGAAATCTATGAACGTTTAGGAAGGTGGGTGGCCCGGATGCCATTTCCTCCCCAAGTTTTGAGGAAGTATGCTTCCGTGCTATCCCCCGCCCTCGATCAACGTATACTCTCTACGTTCTTCAATAGCTAGCAATATCCCTCAGGTTGGAAGTTTTCCACATGTCCAACCTTATTCGAAAAAAAGGAAGCCGCGCTTGATATTCTAAATATCGCCTATAGCTCTCACTTGTATCATATCTAAGATCTTTGAAACCCTTCTCAACTCTCACTTCTTAGCACATCTGGA
>JABUQX010045941.1:0-5000 GCA_015478945.1 Trachelipus rathkii | reverse complement strand
CATATGATTTTGCGAAATAGAAGTTTAACAAAAACTGGCAAAAATGTTAGTTTTTTGAATCTGCTGATTCCTATTCAAAATGGCGGTTGGAGTCCCAAAATTTTCAACTGATACATTATCATTTATAATTTGTTGTAAGAGAATTATCCAGCAAGTAGCCGAAAGAAAATAAAAATGAAGCCTATTATTGACAAATTTTTTAAAAATTAACGTTACCGACGATATTGATTTCTAATAGGCTTAATTATACGGATATATCTATGTAGACTACGAGTAGGGTCTATTCTTGAAAATAAACCATCGATATACAAATGGCAACTACAAAAATTAGTTTATCATCATTCGGTTTGTTTACAACTATATTTTTAAGATTATTTTAGATACCTTGAAGAGCTAACTAAAGATAAAAAAAAAAAAATTCTAAATTAGATAAATAGATTAGATAAATGTGACGTATTTTTCGCGAGAAAAATTAAGATTTTCTCACCTATAATAACGATAATGACCATTTTTCTAATAAATATTTATAAAACTTAAATTTTAGCTAATAAATGAACGTAAAGAAAACGGCTTATTAAGAATCTGGAAAATACGTTTCATAAACACTCCAATGAAATAGAATATAAGTTATATTTTATTACAGAATTGATTGGATTCGACATGAAAGGTGCTGACTAGGGTTGGCTGGCCACACCAACGCGTTGCGTTTCCCGGTGCGGTGGTAAAAATATTGAAAGTGCCGTGCGGGATACAGTTTCAGTTTGCTGGTGCGGTTGTAAAAATATAAAATTCCGGTATGATGCGGCACACCTTACGTTTTCCGGTACTGTTGCAAAAATACAAAAGTGCGATTCGTTACGGAAAAAAAACGACTGCCGATGCGCTGCTGGTGCACCTCCTCCTCCCTCTCCTCCTCAAGCGCGGTACTCAGACGACCCTGGTACATACAAACCTCATACCTAATCCGTTCTTTTATATAATAAACATAATCCTACAATTGTTTCTGAAGAGATTGAATTAAATAAACCAGGAAAGGAAACCAACAAGGGTTTATCTCGATGATAAAATTTTTTTTTAATATTTAAAAAATATTTAATATTTAAAAAATATTTAAATATTTAAAAAATATTTAAAGTCGAAATAAATTATTTCTACTCGTAGATTGATAAAGAAACATTCAATTTTTTAATTAAATGTTATTAAATTTAAATTCAATTTTTAAATTTGCTATTGATGTAGAACTTCGGGTAAATTTTACCTTCCGTCTTAATTAGTTAAGGACTTGAAGGTAAGTTCAGAATTTTATTTATATATATATATATATATATATAGTATATATATATTATATATATATATTATATATATATATATATATATATAATATATATATATATATATATATATATTATATATATATATATATATATCGGCGCGGCTCGTCCTAAAATATATTGGTAGTTGCATTTTACATTTTACTCACACACACACATATATCTATATATATATATACTATATATATATTATTATATATATATATATATAATATATATATATAGTATATATAATATATAAATATGTGTGTGGTGGTGTGTGTGTGAGTAAGCTGTGGTGTGTTTCAAAAGAGAGCATGGATGACGACAGCATTAATCTAGAAAATTGTAAAAAAATTATTACTAATTATTTTAAACCAGTTAGTAAACTTACTCTTTAGCAATTTTTTTAAAAAAGAAAGTCCAAATTTAATCTATCAATCTTATTATCTAAAATCTTGTATGCCCCATAATAAAGTCTTTCCTCGATCGAAAGCAACTGCTTAGCGGAGAGTCTTCTCTTACCCCATGGTCGTTTCTAAGAAAGTTTAATAATCCTTTTTAAGAGAAAACAGCGCTGCTGCTTCGGATCGTTGTCATGCGGATGGTATTAAAACTTTAATAGTTTCACACTTTCACTAAAAGTGGCTTCCACTTCCAAGTGATTTTCAGTAATGACATCAAATAAAGCTATGGCTCCAGACATAGAACGAAATTCTTTAGGCTATAAATTATAGATAGTTATGTTTTAAGTTTGTTTATGTCAATGAAAGTGTACACTTACAGTTTTCATTTACATTTTTCTCAGGAAAGATGGGATCATTACTGAGGAAACATTCCGCAGATAATAACGTGGCAACATTAAATGTCCTGAGCAACGTAAATCTAATCTTTTATCTGACAAAATAATTGTGTCACATATCTCTTTAGCCTCTCGATTTAATTCGGAGATATCCGTTTTTCTTCTCTTTTCCAAGTTTTGTATTGTCTCCTGGAACTCTTCCCTTATTAAAAGAATTTTCCACTCAAAATTATCAATGAACATCTTGATACTGAGGGGATCAGTGACCCTTTTTTTTTGCAGCCGGCCATAAAAAAAGTCTACGTGAGGCATGATTTTATGAAAAAAAGAAAGCCAGAATTTGAAATTATTACCCTCAATAATTTTAATGTGACCTGACGCAAGGTTAATTGTATTTACGTCTTGAAATTCATCCCCATTTAATATAATATTAAAACATTCTTTATTTCGTCAATATTTTCAAAAACTGTATTACAGATCTTGAATGAAAGTTCCACCTGGTTGAGATTGAGCGAGGTAGCAAAGATTTTTGAAGATGTTATCCTTCCCACATCATTAACAAAGCTTTACGTAAAGCAAAAAATACATATTACAATAAAACCAACACTAAAAACAACGCCTTTAAATCTTTTCTCCCCTTACCTACACAAATACATAACTCTGTTAAAAAAATCTTACCAAACACCATCAATTTTTAGATTTATAATTTAGTTCTTTATGTAACACATCTGACAGAGGGCCTCGTTAGGCTGAAAGCTAATGTGAATAGACTCTACTAAATAAACTAGTACAATATTTAAAAATTTAAAATGATCTTGAAATCCTTCCTTTAGTTTATTTTTTACCTTAAAGGCATTTACCATTATAAATATTATAAAGCGTCTCAAGCTTTACCATTATTTTTTTTTTTCTTAATATATATATACTATATATATATTATATTATATATATAATATAATATATTATATATATATATATATCATATATAGTATAATATATATTATATTATAATATATATATATATACTATTTATATATATATATAATTATATAGTTATTATACTTATAGTAGTTATATATATATATATAGTAGTATATATAAGTTATAGTATATATGGATGATATATATATTATAGTTAATAAGTATAGTAGTGTGTTTGTCTGTTTGGGGGTGGTTATAGTGGTATATTTGAGGTGTAGTGTAGGGTATTTATGGTTTCGTATATTCATGGTGGTGTGAGTTAGTGTTTGATTGAGGTTTATGTTTGCCTTAGCCCGTTTATGGTTTAGTGCGTGAAATTTCTACTTATGGTTCGAGGATTTTTTTGAAATTGTTGTTATTTGGAGGAATTGTAATGTTCGCAATTGTGTTGTGGTGTTGGTAAAGAGCAGTATATTTAAAAGTACATACAGTGATGGATAGGTGATCGGTTGTGTGAGGCGTTGGTTCGTTCCGGTAATGGTTGTTGAAATATGGGAAGTGCGCTGTCTTCTAAGTGTTATGATTTCTTTACCAAATCTGGAAATTCTTTGATGTTAGTTTTCTAAAATTTTAATTTTGGTTGGTTATTTTTTCAATTTTTTATAGTATTGCGTCGAACTCATCAGTGAATTTTGGATATGATCTAATGTTATTTCGCCTTCCTGTTTATTCCTGTTTATTAAAATTCTTTGTGTTTTTTATGCAGTAGGACTCGACTAATCTAATTTTTGTTGATCTTTTATATATATCAATGGTGTTATCCTTCCTATGTTAATGCTATGGTTTGAGGTTGTTCTGTGGGTAGAAAGAGCCGAATTTCTATTGTCCTTTCTTAAGTCATAACGATGTTGCTTGGTTCTTCTTTCAAAATCGTGAGTTTCACCAACGTAAATTAGATCGAAATTGATGAATTGGTGAAACTCACGATTTTGAAAGAAGAACCAGCCGCCACTGGTATATATAAATTAATATATATAATAATATATATATATATATATATATATATATATATATATATATATATATATATATATTTATATATATATATAATATATATATATATATAGTAGGTATTAGGGTTAGTTGTATTAGGGTGTGAGGTGTATTAGAGGATATATGTGTGGGTTTGGAGTGTTGTGGGTGGTTCGTTGACAGTGCGTTCTGTGTATTGCGTGACGTGGAGTGGTGTTGTTGGTGGGTGTGTTGCGCCGGGTTGATGTGTTTGTTTGTGATGTTTTTTTGTCGTTGCTCTTTTTTGATAGAGATATGAGTGTCTAGGTAGTGAGTGGGGTGTGTGGATCCGATAGGCGTGAATCAATTGTGAGATGTGGGGTAAGGTGCGTTGTGGACTGGAGTGAGTTCAACAAATTATGAGTGAGGGTAGGGTTTGAGGCGTGTTGTTTTACAACTCCGGTCAGTTTTAATTTTTTTTTTTAGAGCTAAAGGTGTGTATAAACTAGTGTGCAAAGATGCGGGTAGAGTCGGGGTTGCTCGTGGGTCGGTGGCGCGTGTGTTGCCGGGGGAACTCACAGGGTAGGACTATTTCCGCCCCCCCGCCGGGGAGGGTCTCCGGAACCCCCGCACTTTGGTATTTGGGTGTCGCGGGGGTTCTCCGCCCCTCCCCTACGGGGTATCGAAAACGTCCATATATGTTATTAGTTTTGCTTGTATTTACTTATCTTAGTTTTAGGATACATCATTGGCGGGTACTTTCTTTAATTTCAACCTATAATATATACTATATATATATAGTATATATATAAATATATAATATATATATATATATATAATATATATATTATATATATATATTATATATATAATATTAATATATATATATATAATAATTATATATTTTTGTCACCGCCGCTCACGGGCAGAGCTCCTTCAAAGGAGGGGGTGTTATT
>JABUQX010045940.1:65000-66784 GCA_015478945.1 Trachelipus rathkii | reverse complement strand
CATAAGCAGTTGTTGGGGTCAAACGTATGATAATGCTGCTAATATGTCAGGAATATATTCTGGCCTGCAAGCAAGAATTAAAGAGGTCAACCATCTAGCATATTTCATACCATGTTCAGCTCATTCCCTTAATTTAGTGGGATCTAGCTCTGCCATATGTTGTAAACAGGCGGTTTCGTTTTTTGCTTTGCTTCAGAATCTTTATAATTTTTTCTCGGGCTCTACGCATCGTTGGGGTATCTTAGAATCTTTCTTCAAAGAATATACTGTCAAAACACTATGTGGGACAAGGTGGTCAGCTCGAGCAGAAGCTTGTAAAAAGTCTAAACAAAGGTTTGGAAGCTATTGTTAAGGCTTTAAACTCTATATCTGAAGATAAAAATGAGAGACCAGTCATTCAGCAAGAGGCAAAGGGAATTTTGAAAAAATTGAGTTCCTATGAAATACTCTTTATGTCTGTAATATGGGAACCAATACTTGAAAGATTTGATTCTGTAAATAAAAAATTGCAATCTGAAGATATGGATGTGGCCACCGTTATTAATTTGTATAACTCTCAGTATAACTTAGGTAATGAAATTAGAAGTTCATTAGAAACCTACGAAAATTGTGCCAAAGAAAAATTGAAAATCTTTACACAAAAAAGACATCAAGAATGTATCTAAACTAAGATCTGAAAAGAAGAAAATTATCAAATATGCATTCTTCAAGCAAGCTTCAATACTATACTAGATAAGCTGTCAACAGAATTAAATAGACTAAGTTTTGCATACAGCGAAATTTCAGAAAAGTTTTTATTCTTATAAAATCTCACCGAAACCGACCCAGACGACATTCATAAATCAGCTAAATTATTACAAAAAATCTATCGATCTGACTTAGAAGATTTTGGAGCAGATGCATTCATTTAAAATGTTTGCTTTTAGAAGAAGGTAATGGCAGTTAAACCTTTTCCCAATTAAACAAATATTTATATAACAAAAGCCTTCATGATATATATCCAAATCTGAATTTTGCTTTAAAATTATTTTTATGTACTCCTGCGACAAACTGCTCAGCTGAAAGATCATTCTCCACACTTAGAAGGGTTAAAAATTATTTACCTTCGTTCCAGTCCCAACAGCGTTTAGTTAATCTTGCAGTACTTGCCATTGAAAATGATTTCACCATAAAATTAGATTACGAATATATTATTGACAAATTTGCTAACGAAAAGGCAAGACGAAAACCTGTAATGAATCATTAATTTGACATGTAGATGTAATAATGTAAGTATTGATATATATATATATATATATATATATATATATATATATATATATATATATATATATATATATATATATATATATATATATATATATATATATATATACACATATCTTATATATATATATAATGTAAGGGGCGTAAATTTTTTTTGGGCCCATGGGCGCTAGAGTAGTTAAATGCAGACCTGTATATATATATATATATGATAACAACTAATATATATATATATATATATTAGTAATAATGTATATATATATATAATATGTATAATATGTAATAATAATATATATATATAGTAATAGTAATATATGTGTGTATATGCAATAATAATAATATATATATATATCTAATAATATAATAATAGCAATAATAATATAATATAATATACTCATTTAATAACAATAATAATAATAATAATAATAATTTTTGTAATAATAATATATAATATATGTAATATATATATAATATATATGAAAAATATAATATAATAATAATATGGAAATAATAATAAT
>JABUQX010045940.1:42500-55000 GCA_015478945.1 Trachelipus rathkii | reverse complement strand
TACGGAGGGTAAATACCCTCCATCCTGACGTAGGGGGTAATTACCACCTCCGGACGAGCAGGATCCATTACTACTAATACTACTACTACTACTACTACTACTAATAATAATAATAATAATAATAGTAATAATAATAATAATAATAATAATAATAATAATAATAATAATAATAATAATAATAATAATAATAATAATAATAATAATAATACATGTGTTTAGAACATGATTATCTATCTATTTCGTTCCTGAAACAACATATTTGCAAAATCATGGCAAATTTAATGTCATAAAAGTGTTCGTGTCTATTTCGCTAATAAACATAATTATGATGTTCGCAGTTGGATTTTATACCAATTGAAATTGCTGTAAAGGTTTTCTATATATATATATATATATATATATATATATATATATATATATATATATATATATATATATATATGTATATATGTGTGTTATAACATAACTATATATATTTTTTATAGATATATAAAATAATAACATATATCTTTATATATATATATATATATATATATATATATATATATATATATATATATATATATATATATATATATATATATATATATATATATATATATATATATATATATATCCTATCATGTAATGGGGTGTTCGATTTCTTTCTGGACGTACTATGTCTCTTAACGTGGGGCAGTACTACTAAGCTCATTCCATCTTTAATTAACTTTATCTTCTCAACATCCGTGGTTCGATGATACCTGTTCTCATGCTGTTCAGAGAAAGACAACGCATATCAGGCATGAAAAAACTCGTTTTTCTATCAATCATTCTTGCCAATTTTCATTAAGCTCTGATTCGTTGCAAGAATATTATTAAGCAGACCAAGTGTACATACCAAAGCGAAAGTGCGATGACCTCCTTGATTTTCTTGCTGATAAAAATTTCTTACCTTCTGCTAAAAACATTTCTAATAACTTATGTAAATCTTTCTGTCGTCCTCTTATTCGCTCTGACGGTTCTGTAGCTTACACTCCTGGTGATAATGCTAATCTCTTCAACTCTTCAACCTTCCGTTTTCATCCAATTTTATTCCGAAGGTTTCTGGCATCCTTCCACCTATTGCTCCTCCTCTTTTGTGTCCCTTGAATCTTCCTGTGATTACATATGATAGTCTTCATAAGGTCCTGAGATCTATCAACCTCTTGGTTCTACTGACTCGGACTGCATTCCTCACCGAATTTTGCGAGTGTGTGCCTCCGAGCAAATGCGTGTCCTCGTTCAGCTCAATTCTCTATGTCTTAAAAATAAAACTTTTTTCAGCGCTAGAAGCGCTCATATGTTTAACCATTACCGAAGAGGTGTAGCTGCTCAGATCCTTCTAATTGTCATTCTGTAACTCTCACTTGTATTCGGTTTAAAATTTTTGAAACTCTCTTAAACTCATTTCCAGGATCATCTGAAATCTCATTACCTATTTTAGATCGTCAGTATGGTTTTCGAGGCTCGTGATTAATCGGTGTAATAATTTTCGATCTCACTGAATTATTGTTTTCTGCCATTATAGATATAATGAGGAATCTTGTGTAATGATATTTGACATGTCGAAAGATTTTGACCAATTACGGCAAGCCTGAATCTTGCAAGGGTGAGTCTAAAAACAAAAGACTAATAAACTGTCAACTAATTTTAAACTCCCTTGAATCTTTGAAACATGAAATTGAAAAACTGTCTCATTTCTATAGATAGCACAAAGGAAGATGCTACAGAGGGTTGACCTCTTGCATTCCATCACCTTTACATCGCCCTCGTAGCACAAGAGTTGCCTTGCTCCCGCATGAATTTTGTGTAAGGATTGAAAACCCCTGACTTTCTCGTTGTGTTGTCTCCCTCATTCCAACCACTTCTGTTTAGTAAAACTCCTTATCATCACTTATTTTACCTGTTGTATGTAATCATTTTCTCTTAAAATCAAACATTACACTCACCTGAGAGATTTGAGTTAGGCTTAGGTTTGTGTGGACTTTCTTACGCTTTATTATTCAGCCACTTTTCCATGAATGTTGGTTGCCTGTAAAAATATCTGCAATATATACAATATATAAAATATATATATATATATATATATATATATATATATATATATATATATATATATATATATATATATATATATATATATAATATATATATATATATATACTGCTCTTCTCTTCTCTCTCTATATATATATATATATATATATATATATAATAGTAATATATAGTGTTGGTGGAGGCTTCTGAATAGAATTAAAAGTATGTATGACGATAGTGAAAGTGTGTAAGAATAAATGGAATTGAAAGTGATTGGTTTAATATTAATAGCGGAGTGAGGCAGGGATGTGTTATGTTTCCTTGGTTATTTAATTTGAATATGGATGGGGTTATGAAAGAATTAGATGCAGTAACGGTATGGAGAATGGAAGAGAGTGAGAGTGCACGACCTATTTATATATATATAATATGGTTTTGTGCTGTGAATCTAAGAGAGTTTGAAAGGACTGGTAGGGAGTGTTTGGCAAGGTGTATAAAAGGAAGGGTTTGTAAGTAAAGTAGATAAGAGTAAATTTATGGTAGTGAGTGAGGAGAGTCAGCGGTGTGAAGTCATGATAGATGATGAGCAATTTGGAACAAGTATCTGAGTTTAAATATTTAGGATATATGTTAGATGAAAAGAGAACGGATGATGCAGAATGTAGTAGAAAAGTTGTGAATGGTAGGAAGGTAGCTGGTGCAATTAAATCCTTGGTGGATGTGAAGGGACTAAGTCTTGAGTGCGCTAGGGTTTAGCATTAGGGTATATTGTTAACCGTGTTAATGTATAGTAGTGAGACTATGGTCTGGAATAAGAGGTATAGATTTAGATACAAGTATTTCAGATTGGCAATCCTATGGGTGTTTAGTAGCGAGAAGGTGGTAAATGAGGAATGAACGCATTTGAGGATTGTGTTGTGTGAAAAAAAGGCGTAAATAAGAGAATAAACGAGAGTACATTGAGATGGTTTGGTAATATGGAAAGGATGAATGATAGTCAGTTGGTTAAGCGGATGTATAGTGGTGAGTGTGCTGGAAATCGACCGGCTGGGAGACAGAAGAAAAAGTGGATTGAGTCAGTAAAGGAATGCCTGAAAGAGAGAAATGTGAGTTTGGCAGAAGCGAGAAGAAAAGTGCATAATAGGAGGAATGGCGGGACTTTGTGAGGGGGTATGGTTGTGGGCTATGCCTGGGGATGAACTCCACATTGACTAGATACCACAGTGAGAGGATCTGTCGCGGTCTCGTGAAGCCTCTGAGTGGATTTTTGGGTGTAAAGGAAAAATTGCATCATGTTCTTCTACTACTTTTCCTGTTCCAAATCAAATGTATGTCTCACTAATCTCCCCCATACTGTGGAAAGAATAGTAATATATATATATATATATATATATATATATATATATATATATATATATATATATATATATATATATATATATATATATATATATATATATATATATATATATATATATATATATATATATATATATAACTATATATATATATATATGTGTGTGTGTGTTTGTTTTTGTGTGTGTTTCTATGAATAAATTTAGATTCTCGGTATCTTGGGTATAATCGATACACATATATCGAAAATCGATTTTAAAACTTAAATATCGAAAGGAGGTTTATTTCAGTTTTCAATTGATCTTACGATACTGCAACAACTCGGGTATTTATTCAATGTTTGTTTCTTTGATCAGTTGTATAAATATATATATATATATATATATATATATATATATATATATATATATAATAATAACAACATATATATATATATATATTATAACAACAACAATAACTTATATATATATAACTGCTTAATATAACATATATATTATATAACTATATAACTATATATCTGTATTATACCTAATATGTGTATATATATATATATATATATATATATATATATATATATATATATATGCTATATATATATATATCTTTCTATATATATATATATATACATATATATAACTATACTGCTATGCTATATATATATATATGCTATATACTATATATATATATAGCAAAACCATCTGGCTTAAAACGACATGTTTTAATTTTTGAGCATTTTATTTTTGCTAAAAAACCAGCTAGAAAACCATCGTTTTTGTTACGTTTTTGTCTTTTTTGTTAATAAAAAAAAGTAATCCTTATGCTATATATATATATATATATATATATATATATATATATATATATATATATATATATATATATATATATATATATATATATATATATATATATATATATATATATATATATATATATATATATATATATATATATATATATATATAAATGATTTTTTTTTTATTTAAATTTGTGATTGTATGTACATATAGAATTAACTAAAACACATTAAATCTACACACACACACACATATATTAATATATTGAAAATGAATTTTGTTATAGTCTTCTATTATAGTATCAATGCATTTGAGAGCCAAAAGTACCATTAATTCCAGCGTGGGTATACTATAAGTTTTCTTAGTATTAACTAGTGCTATTTTAGATTTAGAAAATATTAATTGACTATTGTTGGCATTATCACAAGCATAAACCACTATACCATATGCCAACTTTGAACTATCACAAAAAATATGCAAAGAATATGATTCTTTTTCATTCATTACTTGCCTTTGAAATTCCACTTCATGCAATTCAGAAAGTTCTACTTGTAACTTTTTCCATTCCTTTACAATGTCTTCAGGCAGTTCAGTGTCCCAATCAAACTTGCTTTCCTATGTTTTTCAGTCTCTTTCTTTTCATAAAAAAAGTCATGAAAAACTTAGAATAATAAAAGAGTGTAGCTTATACATACTAATTATATATTTAGATAGCAAATAAATTGGAGGATAATATGGCATTCAAATTAAAAAAAAAACAGTTATTAAAATAAGATAACAATTATCAAAAACTAATAACTCTTTATCATTTTCCTTTGAGTTAGAAAATTTACATTAAGTAAATAAACATTTTTAGGGATTAGTTTCAAAGTTATATTTGAAAGGGAGGAATTCTTCAAACAGTTTATCTTTCCCAAACTTTTTATATATTACAAATTAACAGCATACATTTATCATTTATATTATTTCATAATTTCAAATTTCTAGATTTAAGGAACATATTGTTAATATCAAGAGGATTTTTTACCATATATATATATATATATATATTTTTATATATATTATATATATATATATATATATATATATATATATATATATATATATATATATATATATATATCTTTCATATCCCTCCACCGGATAAAGGTCTGAGAACTGATTCCATCATAGGTTTTTGGAAATTGAAAACAAGGGCTAAGTAAACTGACAAGCTCCGGTATGCAGCGCCCGAAATCATGCAAAATCAAAGAAGTTGAAAAGATAGATAAATGGGTGTCGTTTCAGAGCTTTACTAGTGGAGTACATGTAAGATTGAGCATAGCAGTTACGTCAGGGTGAGAGAGTTTGACGGATAAATGGTGAGACTATCCGAAATACGAGCCGCAGGAAATCTCCGGATAGAAGTAGGTACATGACCGTAAAATTCCAAAGAGCAATGTAAATTATAATAACAATATAATAAGAGAGCTATGCAACAGTTCGACGGCTAGAAGATTGTAGAAAGTTAGTGATAGTAGGAGAGTTAACAGAGTCGACAAGCACTAGACTACACTTTATCAAGAAGAACAATATATGTGAAACCACCCCAGATATATAATTCATACTCTTTGCAAAGACGAAACAACGCCCTTATTTCAGAGCAAGCATTGGGGTGGTAAGAAGTTCGAAGGAGCCTCGAAACACCCAATGTCCTTCAAACTTGTTAGAAAAGAACATAATGTGATTCTTTTAAGAAAGATCACGAGAAAAGAAAATATCAAGAATATTAAGAACAGAAGAAGGTTAAAGTTGTATTTTCAATGAAGATATTATAGTTGTGAGAAAGACTATGTCCAGTAGATAGATGAAAAGCTGAATTAAAAGATTATGTTTAAATTCAAACTTCATGCTTCTATCTGAAAATTATTAAAATAACTTATATTTGATTTTATCATAAATTCTAAAATAATAATTTTGAAAGTCTGAATGAGTAATTGAATTGTTGGTTTTTTAAAATGTATATAATTTAATTGATCCTGCTAAGCATGTGCATTGAATTAATTCCGTGCATATGTATGTTTTCCAGTTTTTTTTTAATATATTTATTTCCAAAATTTTGTTTCCTGCAATTTTTATTGCCTGCTACAAATCTTATTTCCTGCAAGCTCTTTCTGCAATTGAATTTAATTACAATCTTCGCTTTATTTTGTACATTGCATGCTTTTGATCCGTATCTCTGGAATTGAATGGCAGATATAGACGTCATTGATAAATTGTTCATAATTCGATTTTGAATAGTTCTTTTCAGCAAAAGAAGAAGTATACGAGGAAGAGAGATGAAAGTCCATCACCCTAGTAATTCGTCTGAGCTTTAGGAGAAGAATCTTGCGCATAGAAGAAGGAGGATAAAACAAAAGATAAGAGAGAATCATTATTAATATCATACACTTTTCACTCATTTTCTTTCTATACATACTAACCCTACACAAAAACGTAGTCTCTAACCCCACTTCTTAAATCATTGCATACTCTTTTAATCTAGCAGTTGTCCGGTAAGGAAAGTGAGGTAAAAGGAGGAGTAAGTTGGTGTTAATAAAATTAAGCTGATAGAGTGAAATAAGAGCGAAGTTAATAAAGTTGATAGAAGAATTTAAAAGCAATATTAGAATTATTGCTAATTGCAGAATAAAGAAAATAATTGCTGGGAATACAATAGTTGAGTATTGACCCTATCTTTTGTGATTGGGAAAAACCAGGAACATAACAAATTATTAGGATAGGTTATGTATAAATTCTGCAAAAAGAAATATGATATAATTTTTGTAAATATATACTTATTAAAAACTAAAAATTAAAAGAGTGTAATTAAAAACCCTGCGAATAGGGATCTTTTGATGAATAATAGAACTAAATTGAAAAACAAGAACAACTTAAAAGCACCAATCTAAAGCATTGGTAAGTTTAGATAGTGAGAGTAATATAAGATATTTGTAAGGTAGGAACAAGGTGAATCTCTGTAGAAAGCGGAAACTACAGTGAAAGATTGCAAACCAGTCAAATCGAGGTAAAAGGAAGGACAGTTTTAATCAGACAACACAAACCCAAATCGCTTAGAGAAGAATTATTGAAGCCTAGCCGTTTGAAAAGGCCTATGGGGAAGATGTGTGGAAAGAAGAGGAGACAAATAATATTCCATGAGTTGTTGATCTTTAATTTTGTAATGGCAGTAGAACGAAAGGAAGTGTTTTTAATAGATAAATGAAATTGGTTTTAAATAAAATAGTTACTCTTTAATAATTATTTATAAGAGCTTCAACACTAAAATTATTATTATTTATATTTATTTTTTTCTTTTTTTATTTAAAACTTGTAATTAGATATTTTAGGTATTTATATTTGATTCTGAATATTATTAATTTCATATTAAAATGGCATTTCATTTTCTTTAAAATGAACCTTAATTTAAAATTTTCTTACCAAGTCGTTTTGCTTCCATCATTATTTTATTATTTTGTTTTTAGATTAAAATACTTATTAAGAAGCGTTTTAAAACATCTTAAAAACTATTATTCAACCTTTTTTGTATTAAAATGTACTTTTATTAGCTTATACTTGGCTATTTTAATGTTTATTCATTTCTCGCATTCCTCCGACGAAATTAAGTAGATCAAATTTGTTGCTTTTACAGAAAATATCTATCTTAGTTCTCTTATTGTGTTTAAGGTTTTGTTTATTTGTGAAATCTTATTTATTATTTAAAATATGATTATCTTATTAAATTGGATTATTTACATTAATTTGAATATTTATATAATTTAATATATTTGACTAATTTAGTTAACCTTTGTTAAAAAGGAAATATGTACTTAATTTTTAAACTATTATTTTCAATAAGATAATTCGGATAAGAGCTATCTATATAAATACAATTTAGTAGATGTGAGATTTACCCTGATGGGTGTTATCTATGTCTCAGTGTTGTGTCATCACGTGTCGTGATTATCTCTACGTTCCCACCACTTTATCCACTTTATGATCAACCTATGTATCAGAGATAGTAATATACCTGTCTTGAGTGATAGTAAAAGTCTGCAGTAATTGTTAGTGTTCTTCGTAGGCCTTATTGAACTATACTGTGTTGCATAAGGTTTGGATTTGAACTCTCAAGAGTATCTAGCTTAATTATAGTCACTTCAGTGCGGTCATGCTAGATCTAGTCTCCCGATGTTGGATCCTCATTCCCTCACGTTATTTCATTGCTTACATCTAGTCTGGATGGTGAAGTAGAATCCAAGTTTCTTTACACTGTTATTACTTAAATACAATCTAAAATTAAAGTAGTATAAAGGTTCTATAAAACTATCTCTCACCGACAAAGGAATTCACCAACATTCCAATCTCGAGTAGGGAGCATAATCTTTTCAGCTTGTCTGACATTATCTGGCTTAGCAAAAGCTAAGGTTTAATTCTTCTCCTTATTCATCTCTTAGTAATATTTACTCACTTAAAACCGTGTCATGGATGCGTCGTCACGTACTTGAATCTGTTGCTAAAGTCGGATAAGATTGATAAACTCAAATGCCCGTGCACATGTGTACCGTAGCAGACCACTCAAAACTCGGAGATAAAATCTTTAAGTCCCTGTTAATCAGTGACTACTTCTAAGGGATATCTTCACGAAAAATGAAAATCATGTTATTTTCATATAAGTAGTGTTGGTCAGAGGTTCAGCAGTACTTGAAAAAGGCGGTAGAAGCGTTCTGAAGAATCCAAAGAAACCTAAAACAGAACGTACTTCTGGGACGCTTGTAGGTGTCCTTATTTTCGATAAAGTTTTTAGCTTCTCAGGGTCTACGTCAGTACCCTTGACCTGAATCAAGTACCGTAGAAATACTATTCTTCTTGAAAAATTTGACATTTCGTCCAATTTAACTTTAGTGCATTTCCTCGTGCTTCGAAAAAACTCTTTTGATAGGCCTATTGTAATGAGAAGGTACATCTTGAGAGTATATTATTATATCGTCAATGTATGATAGACAATCTATGCCTAGCAATCCACTTAATACCAAACTCATCACCCTACTGAAGACAGCGGGGGATTGTTTTAAACCCATTGGCAGGACGCGCGGCTGATAGCATCCTCTCTGTGTTCTAAATGCTAGTAAGGGTCTGCTCTCTTCGCTTAATGCTATCTGGTAGAAGCCATCGAGAACGTCGACACAAGCTGATATACTAGCTCGTCCTAGTTGGAGTTCACCGATCTGGATTGAAAGGAATAGGAAGCGTCTCCTACAACCATTTATTTATTTCCTATGTTCGAACACAATCCCTGGGGCGAACTTCCAGACTTTTCGTATTCACTAGTAATGGACTTACTTGAGGGGACACTGATGGTTTACTAATCGAGAGTACCTTCTCCTCGATACTGAAGATTTCCGTCTTAGTATGAGCCATGACTTAGGATATAAGGACCGGCTCTGATCCTATTCTCACAAAAGATTCCCTAGGTTAGCTGATACTGTGGCAGCTCGAACAAGGACCTTATTGGCACATTCTGCATCTAGGTATACTAGTTAATTGATAGTTGGGAACTGCCCTATGGATATCTGCCAGTCCCACAACGTCTCTGTTTCATGAGAAAATCAATAATGTTGTTCAAGTTCCTCAGTCGTTGTAACCTCTATACTTTTCTGATCCTCGTCAGTATTCTTTGTAATGTCACCTCTATAAGTCAAATTTCTGCTGATAAACACTTCTCGGATTATTGTAGGTATCTGTCACATCTATGTTTATCATACTTTTCGTGTGAAGGGACTCTTTGCTGGTGTGTAGTTTGCCGTCGTATTTGCCAACAATACATTTCATCTCTCATACCTACATAGTGATAACGTAGGATGACGTTATGTGGGCGAATTTACTCGGCCTTTCCAAGCCAAATCAAACTAGAATATTGTCTAGACAACGCATATTTGCGGTTGCTCAAGCAACGGAATGCTGTTGTTATGGCTTCACCCTTTATATATTATCCAATAGGGGGCTTCGCTAAATTAATAGCTCTAAATAGATATACTACGACTTCCTTTCACTACTTCTGTAAAGTACTCCGTATAAAGATGGCTGCGCTGCCTCTGAAGGCATCAGTTGGTACTGTAATTACCATGCTGTTGTCAGGTAATTGTTGCGCTTTTTCATCTTCATTTTAGCTTCGTAAAATTTTTTAAAATAGGTAAAATTCGTTTTAAAATTTGTAGTTTATATGATATAGTTTAATAGAATAATAACTCATAGATTGTAATCACACCTGGATAATTACTATACTTAGTGGGCTAGAATCCCTTATAATTTAGGTTCAATGAAGATTATCGACGATTTCAATGTATTTCATGGTGGTAGTATAAACTTTTGTTAAATTTATATATCTAAGGATTATTTTTACCCCTTAAATTTATTCAATTAAACCATACAACATAATGTTCCGATTAATATTCTTTCTTTATCTTGCTTGATTGACAATAAGTTGCTTCACGTCAGTTTGAACTCGAGAGTTATGGGCTACAGGTCACTTCTGTTGAGGTCTTTAAGCTCTTTCCCGTCGAAGGCGATGACGGACAATCATCGTCAGCTTCTGGGACCCAATTATCTCTCTCTTCCTTACTGACATTCCACAAAGTATTATCAGGTGCACATCTTTTCTTTCTATGCTTATGATGTGACTTGAGGCGATTTCCTAAGTTTCTCTTACTTGTAGTTGAAGTTGATGCTTGTTGGTGCGCAATTCCAAATTCACATCTGTATCAATACCAGTTTGGTTCCACTTAAGTTCACCTCTGTTTGGTGTTATGGTATTAAACGTCTTACGTACCATTGACGTACACACAGGCTGTGTGATTTGAGTTTCAGACCTTGTACCGCCATACTGGCCTCTTAGCGGGTGCAGATTGCTTGTTTGTAAGCGTTCCACAACTTGAGTGTGTTGAATGGCTGAGTTTTCAGTGTTGGCTGCGTCACTCTTCCATCTTCTAGCCCCTTTACAATTCCTGGTTCTCTTTCCATTCGTCTTGGTATAATTGAGGTATTTCGGTGCGCGCTTCCTAGTATCTCTATACCAATTTTGAGTATCTAGGAGAGTTCGGTATGTATCGTTGAGCATTGGATGGTGCGGTGCGGTACCGTACTGTGTCATCACCATCAACCAATATTTTATTTTCAGAATCTCTTCTATGATTGGAGTGATTGCTATGATTGCTATGATTGTTCCAATACTTTCTTTTCCAACTACGGTTGGGATTTCTGGCAAAATTCCTTTTAATACTACTGCAACGGTCAGAGCTCTGATCATAACCGTGCTGATCAATTGCTTCAGAATTATATTCATAATTCTCTTCATCATGATCGAATTGTATCGTTTGATCAGATGGATGAGGAATAAGATCCTCATAATCTAAACTCGTGGAGCGCTGTCTCAATTCTCACTATTAATATTTTTCTAAATCAGAATCAGATGTTGACCAATATGCTCATTCTCATCATAGGATGTGTATGAGTCTTCATCTGGTCATTTTGCACAGTGCGCTGTATTCATATTTGCCGATTCAAACGCGTAGTCCATACGAGTGCGGTTGTCGCCACTCTGGACATCGCCTTTCAGGAGTCCTCTTCGAAGGTGTCTGACTTCTTCTTTCCTCACGGAATTACAGATTTTAGCTCCGGGATTCTTGAGACTTTATAAACAACTATAAGTCACCTTTCAAGCATCAGGCCATAGTGAGTCTGAGGCGGTCTATTTAGTATTCTTGTCTCTACTGGTATCTCGTACCAGTCCCGGCATCATCTTTTTGCTGTTTCTTGAGCTACCTATTAGTTTATTTGGGTTACCAGCCTATTTTTGCGCCTTATTTCTGCGCCAATTCTAGAATTTATGGCGCCTTTATTATCTTTTATTTTCCTCTGCCAGTTTCTTTCTATTATTATATCGGTTAAATCTTACCTCTGTGCCATACAGGATTCCATTGGTGTTGCCACATGTCTGCACGGGCATATTTATAATTCTTCTTCTGCTGCTGCCAGCGATTTTCCGTTGATCCTGATGTCCTATTTTCGCAGATTATATTCGATCGTTGGTCGGGACATTCCTTGTCCACCATTTTCGCGGATAATTTTACCTTTTTATCTACCATGCAAGGATATCGGATTATTCACATCTCTACTTTTAAAACTGTGCTACTTCCTTCCTTGAAAAGTAGCACTTTCTATCTACTCAAAAAGTCGAATATAAGTGGGGTCGTGTGACAAAAATCACAGCCTTAAA
>JABUQX010045940.1:0-37500 GCA_015478945.1 Trachelipus rathkii | reverse complement strand
GTTCACAATTATATAAATGTCAATTTCAAAAGTTTTCAGCAAATGTTAAAATATTTATTTATTCAGTTAGGTTATGTTAAATAATAAGTTCATTAAATAAAGATAAGTATTAAATAAATTTAAGTTCATTAAATTTAAGATCGTTAAATTTAAGATTCTTAATTAAGTTCAAATAATAAACATAAACATTTAAGTTTTACAATTAAGCCCGACTCGTGAAAAGAAGTTATAAGAAATAACAATATTTAAGACTACTCCGAATGAGAGGAAATAAGATATAGACTTAACATAATAATCAAAATTTAACCATAGATAGAGCGCTAGACTGAAACGTACTTTAAAGACGTGTATTCTGTGATAATGTATAAAAGTATCAAATGTTACTCAAGCGCTATATATAATATAGGCAACCAGTATGATAACATAATAATGAGTTAGGTTTCTGGGTAGCGAAGAGGGACAAAGTTAAGGTAAATTACTAATAATGAATTTTATATTCAATGAGTAAAATTTTGGACAGTTATAGCTTACAAGTGGCAGGAATTGACAGAAATCAGACATTATATGGAGAGATGAAAAAGGCAAAGATTTTGGATGGATTGGGTAGTGCAGCTGCGGCTAAAGTAAAATTTGCTACGTTAAATGAACCGACAATTACTGTGAAGAGGATAATAGAACTAGCAAGTAACATAGAGTTGTGTTTTCCAGAGGATATTAAAGAAGATGCAAATATGAAGATAGTGAAAACAAATAAGGAGGTGGAGGTTGCCAAAGTTAAATTGCAGGAAGTGGGAAGAAAATATTGTAATTTTTGTCAACGAAGTGGGCATGAAGAAAAAGATTGTTACAGAGTGCCGGGAGCGGAAAGGAAATATTGTAACTTTTGTCAACGAAGCGGGCATGAAGAGAAGGATTGTTACGGAAGACCAGAAGTGGGAAGAAAATATTGTAACTTTTGTCAACGAAGTGGGCATGAAGAAAAAGATTGTTACAGAAAGAATAATTCCTGTTACTTTTGTGGCCTGAGGGGCCATCGGATCGAAATTTGTAGAAAAAGGATAGCAAAAGAAGCAGAGGAAAAACAAACAAGTAATCAGAATACTAAGGAAGAATCAGTAAATCGGAAAGATGAGAAACAAGAGAAAAAGGATATTCAATGTAATTTTTGTGGTGAGAGTCATCTGATGATGAAGTGTGAAAAATTTACTAAGTTTATAAAAGGTAGTCAGTCGGAAAACTGGTAAGTCCTTTTTCCGGAGAGGGCACGGAAAAGGATAAGAAAAATACAGCCCTTGCAATTGGAGTGATAGATCGAAGAATGTACGTGCCTCTGAAGATTAAAACTAAAGTTATAAGAGCACTAGTGGATACAGGGGCTGAAGTTAATTTAATTCGTGAAGATATTGCAAAGAGTTTGGAATTAAAAATTAACCCAGAAAGCAATATGCAAATAATAGGGGTTCATGGTGATAAAGAAGATACACAAGGGATAACTAATGTAAGATGCCATTTGGGAAGTAAATTGATAACCAATACTGAATTGATGGTTAGTAATAGGATTCAGCAACAAATAATCCTAGGAATAGAATTTTTGAAGCAAAATTGTTTAGAGTTAGATTTTCAAAATTAAAGTCAAATATTTTTTTTAGAACTCAAGATGAAAAAGAACGTGAAAAAACTACAAGATTTAGCGATAGACGCCATTTTCCATACAGAGAAATAGAAGTAACACTTAAGAATAAGTTGTCTTTACCACCCGGACACATACGACAAAGCGAATTAGAATGGCCAATGAAATTTAAATTGCCGAATATATATAGGACCGAAATAATAAATCGGCAACAATTCCAAGAAAAAGGAATAATGTTTTCGAATACTGTCAGTCAAGGACAGAAAGTATATATTAATGTTGTAAATTTGAGTGACGAAACTTGCAAATTGGCAAATACTGAAGTAATAGCTAGAATTGTAGAATTGCAAGAATGTAACAATCAATTAGTGGAAGTGGACGAGGAAACTGGAAAATATCCTAGAGAACAAACGACACCGATTAGTTTGAGGGAGCGATTTAAGTTGGACGAAACAGATCTGACTACAACACAAAAAGATTTAGTAAATCAGATGTTATTGGAGTATAATGAAATCATTAGTATAGATGCTAATGATGTAGGATATGCTAATCAAGTGCAACATCAAATAAAAATGCATGATTATACCCCAATTAAACAAAAAGTTAGAAGATTCAATCCGAAAATTCAAGAAAAAGTGGATACTGAATTGCGATTGTTGGAGGAACAGGGGATCATTAGAAATTCTAAAAGTCCTTGGAGTAGCCCCATTGTTCCGGTGATTAAAAAAGATGGACAAATTCGTGTTTGTGTGGATTATAGACAGGTTAATGATAGAACTATAAAGGATAGTTTTCCCTTACCGGCAGTAAATGATTATATATATAGCCTGAAGGGAAGTGTTTACTTCAGTTTACTTGACATGACGAAGGGGTATTATAACTTACCCATGGAAGAAAGCTCATGTAAATTTACTGCTTTTTCCACCAGTACAAAGCATATGGAGTTTTTACGGCTCCCTTTTGGCCTCTGCAACTCCCCAAGTACGTTCCAAAGGTTAGTGAACCTTATGTTGGCAGATTTTTCGAGAACACAAGTTTTGGCTTATTTGGATGATATCTTGATTTTAGGAAAAAATTTTGAAGACCATTTAAATAATTTAGATAAAGTACTACAACAGTTGAAGAGATATCATCTTAAGATCAAGCCCGAAAAATGTATGATATTTAGAAGAAAAGTTAAATTTCTCGGACAAGAAGTAAGTCAGGAGGGGTTATTGCCCCTAAAAGATCACATAGAGGCCATCCAAAAAGCACCTATACCCAAAACAGTGAAACAGGTTCAAAGTTTCTTGGGTAGTGTAAATTATTACCGAAGACATATTTACAATGCTGCACAATTGATGAAGCCATTATCTCAGTTAACATCATGCAGAAGTATAAAGTGGACGGAGGAGTGTCAGCACTCGTTTGATGAATTGAAAAAGGCTTTGTGCAGGCCTCCAATTCTGGCATTTCCCGATTATGAAAGTAAACAGCCATTACAATTATTCGTTGATGCTTCCGGAATAGCCGCTGGAGCTTGTCTGAAACAACATCAAGATGGGGAAGACAAAATCATTGCGTATGCATCTATGTGTTTTGGAGATGCTCAGCTGAAGTATAGTGTTCTCGAGAAAGAACTGGCTGCTCTCAGGTGGGGGGTTAAGGTTTTTAAAGCATTTTTGTTGTGTAGAAGGTTTGTAATATGGTCAGATCATCAACCACTGACCTACTTGCATAACATGGCGGGGGTAAATGCTCGAATTGCCCGAACTTTGACAGATTTAGCCGAGTATGACTTTGAAGTTAGATATCTGCCTGGAAAATTTAATCATCTAAGCGACTTTTTATCAAGATGTGTGCCTGAGAGAGAAGATATGATCGAGATGGAGGATGATGTGCTACCCGTGGGTTTTCGATTGAAATCTATACGAGGAGGCGATGAGGTGAAATTTACTTTGTATCGTAGCGTTATCCATTTCCTTAAATTTACCGTAGTGAATAAATGTGGAATATATAGAAACGTAATTAGGTAATATAGTAATATGTCGGAATTCCAAGTAGAAAAAGTGTTCAGGATTTCATACTTAAACCAAGTATTGTGTGTAGTTTATCTCGCAGGTGGGACATAAATATAAACATAAAAATTAAGATGATTGTTGATCAGTCTATTATGCTGTGGTTCTGGTAGCCGAACATCGCAACGATGAAATGATTAAGTGTATTGCGTTTTTCGCCCCCGGTACGCACGGTTTCAGGAACATTAGTAACAGCTGAAGTGATAGAGGCCTGCGCTCGGATTTATAATATAATCATTCGAGTATATTACACCAAAGATGATTATGTACAATACAATAGTGTGGATAGTGCAGAGGTATCCATCTGTAACTTATTGAGCATACATGGTATCCATTTCGATCTACTGGAAGAAGCGGAAAAGTTTGTTGATGCTCAATGTACCATAGCAGAGTATGATTTTAAAAATAAATTGGAGGAGACTAATAATGTGGTCAATAAAACTAAAGAAGTAATACTGTTTGAATTAGATGAGGATGAGGATGGCGAGGACAATTCAGATTTAGGAACCATGGTAGGAGAAGAAGAAGAAGAAGAAGATGATGATGATATAGAAGGGACACAACTTGATAATAGTTTGAATGGGAGTGATGTTAATGGTGGCAGAGAGGAGGTGTGATAGTATGTATTTTAGTAATTAATACACAGACAGAATTATTTAATAAAATATAAAAGAATACAGAAGAATTGGATCACGAAATCAAAGAACGACAGTGATAGTTGAGATCCTACCCTATTAAATTATATAGATTATTTAGAAAATAATGTAAATATGAAAACATAATAAATTGAGTGATGCAGAATAGACTGCTGGTATAATCAATATATTGTTAAATTATATAGTTCAATGTATTTATTTTTATTGAATGTTGTGAGAAATGAAATAATTGTATATTTTTATATTTTTAATTGCGTTAAGTTAATGATAAATGATATTACATGGCTAATTGAGATTAAAATATTGATTTGGTTTGTAATGATATTGTAAGGACAATTCTATTGATTGTTTTTATCAATTTAAAAATTTATTATATCATTCTGGCAAGAGTATATAAGTTAGTGAATAAGATATTACAATGGAAATTAGCCTGGACACAACTCTCTCTTCCTAAATTAAGGTAATGTTTAAGTGAAGATATTTACGATTTATTGTGATTGTTAATTTCTCGCTCAAACAAAAGAAAATTTAACAATACCAGTGAGCTCATTAGTCGCCGCCACACCCTAAGTAGTTAAATGAGGTCTTACGATAGATAAAGAAAATCTCTTTTGACCAAATTAGATGTGAAGCCATCTGTAATTTGAATTGGAAATGATCTAATAAAAAGAACTTACTTAAAAGTAATGATAATAAATATCTATTTATTGGTAGGTAGTACATCTCTCCCTCTAATATCCAAGGTTGTTTAGCTATAGACTCTTGAGATAAAATAAAAACATGTCTCAATGTTGAAATTGTGCTTAGATGCCTTAATAGATATCTATGTATCTTATATCCTATTGTTATGACTCATGGCATCGTACATGAATAGTTCGGTTGCTGAGTGTTACTGTAATCAGTTCTTTATGATAAAGTTATATTGATACGCAGAAAAGGGAATAATATTTCTGAGACATAACGCACCTATAACTTATTGCTGGAACAAATAGATTACGTCAGAGACTATGGGTTGACTAGTTTAGAAGAGGAGTTGTGATACATAAATAGACACTGTTATTAGATAAAATATGTCATCAACCGTGCAATCGGTAGACGAGTTACAGAGTGGGATTATTGAGACAGCTATTTAGACAAATATAAACCTTCTAGCCTAAATAAGATATTGTGTAAACTAAATCTTGTTGGGTAGCGCGAGAAATGTAGTGGTATATAATCTTCTCAAGACTGGAGTATAATTATTATATAAAAATGTTATAGTTATATACACTACTATAGAGTCCATATTCCTAGAAATACTATCATGCAATTTGTGAGCAGGTCCGCTCTCAGATTCGATTTTCGTTAATATTGTACGACAAAATCTCCTTGTGGTTTAGTATAAAAAGGTCTCAAAATATTATCATGTGTCATACATAAGTTTTACTGAAAGTGAACTATAAAAGACTCATAATTGTGAAGACACGATAATGTATATTCATAAGAGTTCTCATGAGAAATGTGATTATTTATCTGATGAATGATAACAAACTATTAGTTTATTCGATAGACCAGTAACCATATATTTGGTATCATTCTCAAATAATAATCAACTAAAAAATGGCATGATACACATTTAGTTATTTTGAGAAAATTATTATTTATTCGCTCGAAAATAGAATCAAGTGTATTTCAGAAACTAAGTATTACAATATTTATTTTAATCAGACAAACTCTATATAACATGAATTTTGTAAGAGTTTATTTGATGTTTTGAATATTGCGCACAGACGCGATTTTTACGGCGATTTATATGGTTATGTCCTCTGAGAGATAAATTGATTGTTTAACTCGTAAATTATTATAATAATCGTAATGTATTAATTAGAGTTTTGATTATCAAAAAATTTCGTATAGTTATCTTGTTTTCCTATGCTTGATTAACTATTTCTATAGTGTTCTAAACAATAACTATTGAATATTCCATTCATGATAGTATTCTCGCTAAGTATAGGGAGAAATATTGTGTGTGTTCAGTAATTCTTTGACAATACCATTCATTTTATAAGAGTATAGACAAACATTATGTTATAATCAAATAATGTATTATCTATATAGAGTTTAAAATAGTATTTATATCCTACACATAGATATATAGATAATACAGTTACATATATGTTGTAGAAGAATATGTCTAGTATTATTCTTGAATGTTAATTAATATTTAATTTACTCGTGCTGTATTCATACAATTTACTAGTGAATCCTTGATTGATAGTGTTCACTTATTAAATACTCTCGCTCTGTCTGGTTCTTCCTTAGTTTCTTTGTGAGGTGTGTAAGTGAAGTAATATGTAATAGACGATGTATATGTCAGTCTGTTAACTGGGACGATTATAAATATAGCTTTACTCTTTGATAGTGTCGATCCAGAAATCCTGCAATCCTTTAGTACCGATAAATAATTATCTTTATGTAACATGGAAAATAACACTAGATAGTAGATACAAGAAAAGAGTGATATAATAATACTCGAATAGATCGATGTTAATTGAAGGTTGCAGAAGAATACTATATGGGAGTTTTAGAATTTAGAAGAATATCGATTCCTGAAAGATAATTTTTGAGAGCGAGATTTTGCGCCGTCGTGTTATTGTTGGTTACGATAAATATATAACTGATGCAAGAAAGAGCTCAGTATGATATGTGGCCAATAATAAGATTTTATAGCAAGTCATCAGTATAGATGATTATGTAATTGGAAGTTGTGGAAGCTATTTATTGCGCAAGTCAGTCGTGTGCAGTACGCTTTTTCTCTCGCGGGCATTGGAATAATCAATGCGCACGAGTATGCGTGTTTATCATAGTCGCATCTGAATTATAGATCACGTTGCTACGTTTTCAGCATTTGCATTCAAATGTAACTACTCTGCACAACGTTAAGGCCAGGTGGGGGCCCAATTTTTATCTATATAACACCATAATCTCTGGATATGTCCTATTTCCAATGAAAGTATAAATTACATGTTCCTATGTGATAATAAGATCTCTCAAAGTTAAACGCTAAATTATTAGTTTGTCGATTAGTAGCGTCTTCCTACTTTAGTCATCTATATTTTCTACATAGTTATACACTGGTGATATAGGTTTTCTAATTTTTAGTTATGACTATAATTAAGCATAATCTTCGTGCACTTTATTTTTAATTTCAGCTATATTATATAGTCCTATAGTCTGTTCTAGCCTAATGTTAAAGTCCCAGTAGGGAAAATTATAACAATGTTTTTGCACATGGCTGGGCTTATAATTGAATTTTGTATGTTGCAATTTAATTGCTTTGATTATGATAAATAGGCATAAAAGAATATTTAGTTACCTTTAGGTGAAGCCTGACATAGGGCTTGTTGAGTAGAAATCATGAGTTAGGAACCTAAGTTTTGTCATTTCGACCTATGTCATATTATATCATATTTAAAGTTGGAACTTACCATATGCAGTTTGATTAAAAATTATATTATGCTATGTTGTTTAGAGTAACATTGATGTTAGTTATAAATTTCGGCATTTGCGTATTTTGAAATCACGAATTGGGCCTAGAATGATATATAGAATAAGTTTTGTTTACAAGTTGCTAGTAGAGTAATTCGGAGAAGGCCATGTTGCTGGAAAGTGTCAAAATGCTAAAGATGCTGAAAATGCTAAAGTTTCCAGATTTTTGACTAGATCGAAATTAGAATTTATGATTTGAATTATAGGCCGAAGAAGGATTTAAAGATCATTTAGCTAATTTTATAAATTACTTGTATTTGTGTGAGAATATAATATAAATCTCTTATTATATTATATAAATTATGACTTGAATCATATAAGAAATGGAAAGACATCCTTGCCAGATCCCGGAATGCCACGTCATGAATTCGGAATTTTCTGAAGACACCACTTCACGAACGAATCAAACTCTTTGTTATACAGAAGTTTTTATCAGTGGAAGAGAGTCTTGATCGTTAGATGTTGGTGAACTATATGGGTTACTCCTAAAATGTACTTGTTGTTATATCATAAGATTTAAAGTCTTGTTTGTGATTTCTCCTTGAACTAGTTCATTTTTGATATAGATGGCTCGTAAAGCCCTAAGTTTTAATATAATAAAGTTTTGAATTTACTCGAGTAACCATAAGGTATATTTTTGTTATATAAGTTTAAACTCATTTAAATAAGTATGTTAAAATATTCGAAGCCTATTATTATATAATATATAAATTAAAGTTTAGAATAATAGTTGTAAATATTACTATATTATTTAATGAAAATATTTAACTTCTATGTAATAAATATAAAATATTACTTATTGATTAGATAATATTTATACTTAGTTTGATTGATTAAAATATAAGTAAAATTTTTTCAACGTCTCGATATTCAAATATTACTTAAACTTAGAATTGTGTTTACTCGCTCTGGAAATTGAATTGACTGTAGAAATATTAGTTTAGATCGAGTTCAAAATTTTGTGGATTCTTCATATTAGTAGACGTGATACATCACGTCATTCGTAGCGTGAAATTAAACTCCTCAGATTTTTATAGAAAAGACAGTACTAGATTGTGTGGTCTAGATGACTCCGCGAGTGCTCTCCGTCTATAGTAGAATCTATATTTCAAGAAACTTAGCTAGTCGTCTACAACTGTCTTAAGTCCAATGATTAACCTAGATGACTGATATGTGCTTTCAAATGAGTGTTTAAAGCTATTTTATGGTAGCAGAGACATCATAGATATAGCAGGGGAACCCAGAAATAGAATTTTGCCGTGATAATATTTACTCGGAAGGGTCGTCCAACGTTAATATACATTGCACTTTCCTGGCTTGACAGCTTGAAGAATGACTGCAAAATGAAGAATCAAGAAAATAAGATAAAGATATATGTAAAAGAAAATAAAAAGAATAAAACAATATCTAATGAAAGATTAGATCTCATATGTCTAAAACGAACGTAAGAGAAAACAGTTATATAAGGCTTAAGAGAAAATAAAAATAAAATATTAAGTAATATTAAAAATAGAAATTTAAAATAATTTTCATATACCTTATAACATTTTTAAAAGAGATCTGCAGCTTATTGAATGTTTATCAATTCAGCATAAATAAAAAATGAATAAAATAAATAATTAAAAGCGATTTAATATAAAAAAAATACAATATAAAATAATAATAATATAATCTACTATAATAAAATAATCATTAAATAATAATATAATAATAAATAGTATAATAATAATAATAATAATATAATAATATATAATATAATAATATAATAAATAATAATACAATAATAATATAATAATAATAATAATAATAAGTAAATAATATAACTATATATACTAGTCAGTGTAAAAGATCTTCGACCTTACATTGAAGTCATAAAACCTTTCATCCACATTGATCTAAAAAAGAAAAGAAAAGTAAAATAAATAAAAAAATTAAATAAATTTTATACATAAATAATAAAAAAATAAGAATAAAATAAAATAAATAAATAATCGATGACAGTGGAATAAGTGAATAAAAAATACTGACATAATCATATAGTGTGGGCGTAGCCACCTATATTATATATCGGAGAGAGCAAGATACATTAAAAGGCAAAAATAAAACCAAGACCATAGTTTATTAGAGCCGATAAAAATATAATAAAACCTAATAATTAAGGATTAATAAAAAGAAATCACAACGCTAAATACGCATAATAAAAAATATTTATAAAAATAAAATAAGAAATTAAGAAACAAACGCAAATTATATAATTGAATAATCCACTGTACGGTTTGTCTTATCCCAATATTGATGTTTGTAAGTTTATTGTGGTGTAAAATTATTTTGGCCATAATAGTACCCTTAGGGTGTGAGCTACCACAGTATTAATGGTGCCGTTTAACTCCATTTCGGGACTGGTTTTAATTTTATTCCATCATAGTTAATTTCATACTTTCTGATATTTATTTGACTTTGCCAAAAAAAAAAAAAAAAAATATAAATAAAAATATAAAAAAAAAATAAAAAAAAAAAAAAAAATAAATATTATTGGTTCAATAACTTTTCGGTTTTCAGTATTATTTGTCCTAATAACCATTTCGGATCTAGGTTATTTTTCCATCATTGTTGTTATCAATACCCGTTATGATTTATTTTGAAATTTTGAAAAAAAAAAAAAATCTTTTGCGTTTTCGGTCTTTGTCTTGCCTGTTCGTTTGGTAATACCACAGTATTTAATTTGGCTTGACCTAATTAACCATTATCGGACTGGTTATTTCTTATAATACTCCATCTCAATCGTCTGTTTCGCTGCCCGTTACTCAGAATATATATATTTGGATAAAAATAAAAAAAATAAAAATATTTGGAACTTTATTGCGTATTTTGAATTTTTTGTGTGATAATTGCTTCCGTTAGTCCGTTACAGGTTTAGATTCAGTTTCTTGCAGTAGTTTAGTCCTGGTTATCTGTACCTTTCGTACCTCAGTAATATTTATTTATGGATAATATATCTGAAAATTTATAATAGTCTCGTTTTTCTGAGATTATCGGTCTACTGTGCCGGTTTTATCGTGATACCTCTTACTGATACATCTTTTGTTGCTAATATAGGTCCTGCGCGCGCGCGTCGTTGTGCTTGCTCTCTTGATATCCAGTTCGTTTTGACATTCGTTTAAAAAGTTAACCACCATAATTATGAATCGGATCTAGGTTTCGCGGTTGCTATTGTGGTGACTCGTGCTCTGCCATATAGTTAGTACTACTTGTGAATAGAGGTTGCGACATTCAATCTGTGTCTGCCTCTAGCTCTGTACGAACTATACCTCTGATTAGCAAAGTGATATTAATATCTCATATGCTCTCTCGCCTTGACGCAAGTTACCGATCTCTCTAACGCGCCAATCTTGCACACGTCGAAAAGGTGATTATAGTTTAGCATACTGAAGATAGATGAAATAATTTTTTAGAACCTATTTTTTATAAAGTGGTTGACCGGTCACTTGTCATTATATTCTGGTATAGTAGCAAATCCTCGCTTGTTCGACGTTATAATCGTCAATGCTCTATCTCGAATTTTCTCAAACACTCGTCAATAATAATTACAATATTAATTATAACCCCTCTTTAATGGTTCGCATTATTCTCGAGGTTTATGAACTGTCTGTTTTGATGACATTTCTATGACGTGATCTCATTAAGTCAATGGATAATTTCAATACGTGGAATTTTTAATAAATTATTTTTATCAGCTGCACTACTTTAATTGTTATGTGTTGTTTATCTATTTGCTCTCTATATAGTCGTTAAGTAAAATGACAATTTGTAACTTCAATACTCTTTAATTGATAGTAACAACGATGTGGACGATGCTTGTATTACGTATGACGAAAAACGTTTACATAGGCTAAGAAGTGATGATCTCCGAGCGTGCCGTGGTAGATAGTAAAGAACACTCTGCTCTAATTCTTTTCTACATCACACAGGTGATAGAGCCTCGAGGTTGCCAATCATGTCAGGTAAGGAATAATCTCGCATCACTGCTTAAGAATAGACTCTGACTAATGCTAGAGAAACGATCGAAACCTAGTAGAGCATAGTCCTCTCGACAAAGCAAGACGCACAGCGTGGTCCCACTGCGTTACCTACCGGAAGATACAATTTTTTGAACGTTTTTGTGATAGAAGTGCTCTCATAACACAACGAGAAGGCATGAATTTCGACACAAGTTTCTATTGTCTGGTTTGGAGAGAAAACCACTCATATGTTTTTCCAAAACTCGCACTCATTATATAAAAAGTTTGTGTGTGTGTGAATACGCGACTGCTCTCTCGCTCGCATGTGTTCCTTGAGATTTGTGACCTATTAGGCATCAGAAATGATAAGTTGTCTCTTCATCACTCAGTTCTCTACCCCGGATGTTCGTGAACACATGGAGTAGAGTGTTAATCACTAGTTAGTTCAAGTATGGATGGAAGGTAGAGAGAAAATCGTTATATTCATATATCTAAGTAAAATGAAAGATATAGATGAAGTGAAGAAGTTGCAATATATAATTGAGTTGTGACACAAACGAGCGAACATAGCAGAAATACGCTTACACCAACTCACGCACGACAACACAGTCACATCAAAGTACGAGACCATGTACATAGCGTAGGTACACACATGGGTCAAGCCAGAGACGGCAAGAATGTGAACTCATCATAATAGACATTATCACTTCAACATAGACGCAACTGGTGACAGATTAGCTCAAGTGGCAGGAATTGACAGAAATCAGACATTATATGGAGAGATGAAAAAGGCAAAGATTTTGGATGGATTGGGTAGTGCAGCTGCGGCTAAAGTAAAATTTGCTACGTTAAATGAACCGACAATTACTGTGAAGAGGATAATAGAACTAGCAAGTAACATAGAGTTGTGTTTTCCAGAGGATATTAAAGAAGATGCAAATATGAAGATAGTGAAAACAAATAAGGAGGTGGAGGTTGCCAAAGTTAAATTGCAGGAAGTGGGAAGAAAATATTGTAATTTTTGTCAACGAAGTGGGCATGAAGAAAAAGATTGTTACAGAGTGCCGGGAGCGGAAAGGAAATATTGTAACTTTTGTCAACGAAGCGGGCATGAAGAGAAGGATTGTTACGGAAGACCAGAAGTGGGAAGAAAATATTGTAACTTTTGTCAACGAAGTGGGCATGAAGAAAAAGATTGTTACAGAAAGAATAATTCCTGTTACTTTTGTGGCCTGAGGGGCCATCGGATCGAAATTTGTAGAAAAAGGATAGCAAAAGAAGCAGAGGAAAAACAAACAAGTAATCAGAATACTAAGGAAGAATCAGTAAATCGGAAAGATGAGAAACAAGAGAAAAAGGATATTCAATGTAATTTTTGTGGTGAGAGTCATCTGATGATGAAGTGTGAAAAATTTACTAAGTTTATAAAAGGTAGTCAGTCGGAAAACTGGTAAGTCCTTTTTCCGGAGAGGGCACGGAAAAGGATAAGAAAAATACAGCCCTTGCAATTGGAGTGATAGATCGAAGAATGTACGTGCCTCTGAAGATTAAAACTAAAGTTATAAGAGCACTAGTGGATACAGGGGCTGAAGTTAATTTAATTCGTGAAGATATTGCAAAGAGTTTGGAATTAAAAATTAACCCAGAAAGCAATATGCAAATAATAGGGGTTCATGGTGATAAAGAAGATACACAAGGGATAACTAATGTAAGATGCCATTTGGGAAGTAAATTGATAACCAATACTGAATTGATGGTTAGTAATAGGATTCAGCAACAAATAATCCTAGGAATAGAATTTTTGAAGCAAAATTGTTTAGAGTTAGATTTTCAAAATAATCGACTTATATGTAAAAAAGAACGAGAGAAAGAAGTTTTCCTTTGTCAGTTGTTTCAGAATTCGATCCCATACAGAGAAATAGAAGTAACACTTAAGAATAAGTTGTCTTTACCACCCGGACACATACGACAAAGCGAATTAGAATGGCCAATGAAATTTAAATTGCCGAATATATATAGGACCGAAATAATAAATCGGCAACAATTCCAAGAAAAAGGAATAATGTTTTCGAATACTGTCAGTCAAGGACAGAAAGTATATATTAATGTTGTAAATTTGAGTGACGAAACTTGCAAATTGGCAAATACTGAAGTAATAGCTAGAATTGTAGAATTGCAAGAATGTAACAATCAATTAGTGGAAGTGGACGAGGAAACTGGAAAATATCCTAGAGAACAAACGACACCGATTAGTTTGAGGGAGCGATTTAAGTTGGACGAAACAGATCTGACTACAACACAAAAAGATTTAGTAAATCAGATGTTATTGGAGTATAATGAAATCATTAGTATAGATGCTAATGATGTAGGATATGCTAATCAAGTGCAACATCAAATAAAAATGCATGATTATACCCCAATTAAACAAAAAGTTAGAAGATTCAATCCGAAAATTCAAGAAAAAGTGGATACTGAATTGCGATTGTTGGAGGAACAGGGGATTATTAGAAATTCTAAAAGTCCTTGGAGTAGCCCCATAGTTCCAGTGATTAAAAAAGATGGACAAATTCGTGTTTGTGTGGATTATAGACAGGTTAATGATAGAACTATAAAGGGTAGTTTTCCCTTACCAGCAGTAAATGATTATATATATAGCCTGAAGGGAAGTGTTTACTTCAGTTTACTTGACATGACGAAGGGGTATTATAACTTACCCATGGAAGAAAGCTCATGTAAATTTACTGCTTTTTCCACCAGTACAAAGCATATGGAGTTTTTACGGCTCCCTTTTGGCCTCTGCAACTCCCCAAGTACGTTCCAAAGGTTAGTGAACCTTATGTTGGCAGATTTTTCGAGAACACAAGTTTTGGCTTATTTGGATGATATCTTGATTTTAGGAAAAAATTTTGAAGACCATTTAAATAATTTAGATAAAGTACTACAACAGTTGAAGAGATATCATCTTAAGATCAAGCCCGAAAAATGTATGATATTTAGAAGAAAAGTTAAATTTCTCGGACAAGAAGTAAGTCAGGAGGGGTTATTGCCCCTAAAAGATCACATAGAGAGGCAATCCAAAAAGCACCTATACCCAAAACAGTGAAACAGGTTCAAAGTTTCTTGGGTAGTGTAAATTATTACCGAAGACATATTTACAATGCTGCACAATTGATGAAGCCATTATCTCAGTTAACATCATGCAGAAGTATAAAGTGGACGGAGGAGTGTCAGCACTCGTTTGATGAATTGAAAAAGGCTTTGTGCAGGCCTCCAATTCTGGCATTTCCCGATTATGAAAGTAAACAGCCATTACAATTATTCGTTGATGCTTCCGGAATAGCCGCTGGAGCTTGTCTGAAACAACATCAAGATGGGGAAGACAAAATCATTGCGTATGCATCTATGTGTTTTGGAGATGCTCAGCTGAAGTATAGTGTTCTCGAGAAAGAACTGGCTGCTCTCAGGTGGGGGGTTAAGGTTTTTAAAGCATTTTTGTTGTGTAGAAGGTTTGTAATATGGTCAGATCATCAACCACTGACCTACTTGCATAACATGGCGGGGGTAAATGCTCGAATTGCCCGAACTTTGACAGATTTAGCCGAGTATGACTTTGAAGTTAGATATCTGCCTGGAAAATTTAATCATCTAAGCGACTTTTTATCAAGATGTGTGCCTGAGAGAGAAGATATGATCGAGATGGAGGATGATGTGCTACCCGTGGGTTTTCGATTGAAATCTATACGAGGAGGAGGAAATTCGTTGTTCGTAGCGTTATCCCATTTCCTATTTACCGATGAAAGTGAACATAGAACTATTAGGAAGAAGGCAATAAGTGAAGTTCAGGAACACTTAACCAAGTATGGTTTGATAGAGAGTGGACAAAATAAACAAAATTTAAGAAGGATGTTGATGTCAGGAACATTAGTAACAGCTGAAGTGATAGAGGCCTGCGCTCGGATTTATAATATAATCATTCGAGTATATTACACCAAAGATGATTATGTACAATACAATAGTGTGGATAGTGCAGAGGTATCCATCTGTAACTTATTGAGCATACATGGTATCCATTTCGATCTACTGGAAGAAGCGGAAAAGTTTGTTGATGCTCAATGTACCCTAGCAGAGTATGATTTTAAAAATAAATTGGAGGAGACTACTAGTGTGGTCAATAAAACTAAAGAAGTAACACTGTTTGAATTAGATGAGGATGAGGATGACGAGGACAGTTCAGATTTAGGAACCATGGTAGAGGAAGAAGAAGAAGAAGATGATGATGATATAGAAATAAATGGGAGTATGGTGGAGGAGGAGGAAGAATTGTTGAATAATACACGAACAGAGTTAAAATATAAGAAGAATACAGAAGAATTGGATCCTACCCTAAATAGATTAGATCACATACTTTGTGGCACCTTAAACATTGGGATGCAGAAAAGACTGCTGAATCAAGATTTTAAATTGAAAGGTTATAGTAAATATCTTGAAGTGTTGAGTAAAGAAAATGATATATTATATAAGCAGGAGGGAAGTGATAAGGTACCCTTGATTGGTTTTGAAGATATGAAGGACATCTTGATTGATTTTCATAAAAAATATTATCATCCTGGCAGAGATAAATTAGTGAATAAGATCAAGGAAATAGCCTGGCACCCTAAAATTAGGAAGTTAAGTGAAGATATTACGAGATGCTGTGTAACATGTCAACAAAAGAAATTATTACCAGCCAGACAAGCCCGCCCACCAGTGTTAAAAATACATGTAAAGAAACCTTTTGACATTGTGGCCATCGATTTGATGGAATTGCCTAAGACTAGTAAAGAAAATAAATACTTATTGGTGGGAATTGATTTATATTCCAAGTGGATCGTAACTATGCCTTTGAGAAATAAAACGGCAATGACTGTGCTTGATGCTTTTAAGATCATGTTATCTACTTTCCTGAAAGACCCCTTGGAGATTCAGTCTGATAACGGAGCTGAGTTTACTAATCAGTTTTTTGTAAGTTTCCTGAAGGAAAGGGATATTCGACATCGCCTTACTATTGCTGGCATGCCTCGGACTAATGGGGCTGTGGAGAGGGTGAATAAGACCTTGTTGAATATGCTCAGAATGATAGACGATGTTACAGAGTGGGATGAGCAGATTGGAAATATAACCTCCGTATATAATCATACTTATCATAGAGAAATAGGGTTAACTCCAGCTGGAGTATTTTTAAAAAATGTACAACCTCAACAACCTAGAAATACTACATGGCAAAATAAGCAAGGGCCTTATCAATCATTTAATATGTCCGACTTGGTGTTAAAAAAGGTCAATTTTAAAGGTCATCATTTGATGAATAAATTAAAAGCAAAATATCATGGACCGTATGAGATTATTAAGGTATATGAGAATGGAGTTATGTATGATGTACAACATATATATAGACAAACCATCCTATATCGTGTACATCATAACCAATTAAAAAAATGGCATGATACACCATTAGGTGAAAAGTGAATGAGAATCAAGAATTAGAAACATATGAGAAACCATAAATGGTTTTGAGGTTGCTGTAACAAAAACGGAGGTTATGGCAATGCCAAAAATTGATGAAATTTTTTAAAGTAATTCACTATTTCGTTGTTAATATTCAACTAACATCTGAAAAGACACCTTCTGTTGATCTGGATGGTGAGAAAGTGGAGATTTTCAAGAGTAAGTATTGAAATCTCCTCGTTGGCCGAACACATGTTTTGACTGGATAATGATCCTTTCCTGAAAAGGTTCATACAATATGAGAAGAAAACATGATGAATGAATTTGTGAAATATATGTGATCAAATAGTGTTTGCTGGACATTAGTTTATTTTCTTTCGTTCTTAGTCTATCAGTTTAGAGTTTTGAGTAAAATAATATGCAATGACATCATTATGGGAGATAAATAATTAGTTTGATTATGACGAAATTCCAGTAAGAAAATAAAAGATCTTTAACATGGAAATAAGAAGAATTACAAAAAGAGAAATATGGGAGTTTTGAAGTCGGAATTTATATGGAGTTTGGAAGTTGGAGAATATAGATTCTGAAAGGAATTAGCAGATTTTGACATTTTGGGTACTCTGATTGGAGAAGGAACGAATCGATTTGACATGTTGTCTTGCTAGATGAGAAAGAACAGACAATGGATATATGATTGAGCGTCAATCAGAAGATGATTCAACTTGGAAGTCTGTTTGGAGGTTATCATCAAGTTCAGTTCTTGGCTTTTCAGCATTCGGATATCGATGGACACTCAGCATTTGGTCACATCGGTCAATCTTTTTCGCTGTACATCATGGACCACGCCAGGCATTTTTCTCCACATCGAGCCGTCATTGAGTATTTTTTCCTACTGTGTAAGTTCTTAAAGGAGGTGTCGTAGTAGCACTTCTCTTCTAGATTATAAGTATGGGTTTCATTTTAGTATACTTAATATCTTTGTTTTGTTTTCAGCTTAGACCTATCTGGTTCTACTATAGTTAAGTGCCCAGTGGGTAAAATATACAATGTTGCACATGGCTGGGCTTATTTGTATTTTGGTGCCATTGATTGCTTTAATTATGTAAATAGGCATAAAGAATATTTAGTTATCCTTTATTTTATGAAAGGAGAGTATTGAGTAGAAATCATGAGTTAGGGACCTAAGTTTTGTCATTTTGACCTATGTCATATTATATTCATATTTGAAGTTGGACTTACATGCAGTTTAATTAAAAATCTATTATGCTGTGTTGTTTTAGCAGAATTTGATGTTAATTATAAATTTCAGCATATACGTATTTGAAGTCACGAATTAGGCCTAGAATGATATATAGAATGAGTTTTGTTTACTATGCCAGTATTGTAATTCGAATAAGGCCATGTTGCTGGAAAGTGTCCAAAATGCTGGAAAATGCTTAAGATTGTAGGTTTTCCGATTTGAAATAGAACGATTTCTGATTTATGATTTTAAAATTAGTAGGCCGAAGCAGCTTTTAAGTCATTTACAGCTTATTTTAATTACTTTTTATTATGGAATTACAATATTAATTTTGCTATTGTGTATTCAGTATTTTTCTTTAGAAATGCGGAAACCAATCAGTTGCCGGATGACGATGCCAACCTACTATTTTCTAGAAGATTCTACGAGACAACGCACTCGCGAAATTTCAAACATCGTTGTTACGAAGTTTTGGATGAGAAGAGTCGTTGAGTGGAGTTTTCTCTTTGTTAGTTCTCTTGATCATTTGTATGTCATAGATTTAAAATATTCTTGTTTGTTGTGATGCTGGTATTTTGATTAGGTTGTTTTGATACGTTTTAGTAACCATAAGGTTATATTTTGTAAATAAGTTGAAACTTTGAAAAGCTTGATTAAAATTTGAAAGCTTTTATTATATTGTAAATAAAATACGTTTTGAAGTAACTTAAAAAATATTAATGCATTTGTTATGGTAATAATTTGCCCCGTATTAAAAAACTTTAAAGCAAATCATATGAATTGCATTTAACAGCAAACTTTACTTGTAAATATTAATTATAGTTCGTTAAAATAGAATATTTAGTTCGATATTGTACATAACTAATAAATATTTGTTTTGATTGATAAATTTAATTCGTATTCTTGAATAAAAATAAGTTTTGAAAGTTGTATATTAAATATTTTAAAGCTTTGAAATTGTTTGAATTGATTCGAAATTACATTGAAGCTGACTTGTAAGTTAACTCGAGTTAAGGTTTGCAACTTAAATCTATTTTAGTAACAGTCATCTATAGGTGAATAAATCGATCTTTTTAGAACAAGCAACTAATTATTTCTAGAATCAAGATTTATAGCATAACTCTTCAAAATTACAGCTTGCCTCGACTTTGGTAAAATTATATCCTGGATGATTTATCTTTGAAGAGTTGTTTAAAGCTATTTTGGAAATACCATCAAAAGAAACCAGAATAGAATTTCCTCAGAATATTTACGAAGGAAATAAAAATGAATTGAAGACATCATTTATTAAAATAAATCGAAATAAGATAAAGAAGGAAATATTTCCATAATCATTGGGATCTTTCTATATTTATTATTTTAATATTGAATATGTAGTAATAATGTAGTAAGTAGTAATATGAGTATTTATATTCCATTAACTTTGACTTTGATGCTAGAATAAATAAGTTTAAGGTAAACTTAGAACAACGTAACAAAATTATATGGAGTAGAGTGTAAGACTGTTATACTGTACTTTGCAAACCTATGGGTGCGAAGTTTTACAGCAGACGAGAGAGTTAGTTTAAACATTCAAAAAATAATCATGAAATTGTAAAATTTAAATTCGGAAATTGTAATTTTCACAAAAGAAAGGTAAAAGATCGTCGACCTGTTCAAGTTTAGTTCGTAAAGCCGATAATATATATCGATCTGAAAAAAAGAAAGAAAAGAATAAAATAAATAAAATAAAAAACTTATAATAATAAATAAAGATAAGAATAAAATAAATCGATGACAGTTGGATAAGTGAATAAAAAATACTGACATAATCATACGAGTGTGGGCGTATATATATCGGAGAGAGCAGATACATAGAGGCAAAATAAAAACCAGGAACCATAAATTCATAATTACAACTATAAAGATATTTATTAGCCAGTAGACGAATAATATTATTAATAAATATGAAATAAAAGAATAACACAAGCAATATAATTAAAATTATTAATTAACAAATTAAATAGAAATAAGAACACAACCAAACTATAGATAAATTCATTTCACGTATCGTTTGTCGATCCATATTTTATTTGAGTTTATTGTGATAGAACATTATGGCATAATATTCTCTTTAGGATCGTTACCACAGGCTTCTATCTTTCGGCGAAAATGTATGATTATCTGTAATGAATGTCAGAGGATCATGTGAGGAGATGAGGAGAGGAGGTGTGGATGTATTTAGAAGGCAAATTTGATTGCTCGCTGTGACTGAAAACAAAGATGAATAGAACGGTGAAATAAGTGTGTGGTGTGAATGTGTTGTGCTGCTGTGGAAAGGAATGAGAGGAGGATAGAAGGATTTGTAATTTGATGAGTGAATTGTGAGTAGAGGAGCTATGTAGAGTTTATGTGGTGAAGTACTGGAAAGTCTAAGGTTTAAATTTAGTTTGAAAGGTCCAATTTGTGTGTTGGTGCGACCAAATTGATCCATCTGTATGGTAATGTTGAGGAGTTAGATTTTTTGGTAATCGAATGTGTTTTGGGATGAGTGGAATGGGATTCTGTTCATTTTCCACATATTGGCTATTCAAGGATTTTTTTTTTCACGTTGTCACCACCCTCAGGCAGGGGCCCTTATTCATAGAGGGGTAGTATACTCTCATGTTCACCCTCTAGCAAAAATTACGCATATGATGAGCACAGACGCAGAGCTTAAGTGAGGAATTTAATTCGTAGGGACTTTACAGACGTGAGGAAATTTCCACAAAAGATGGTGTGGGAAGAAGAAGCACACATAGCTTAGCTGGAATACATGGTCAAACACCAATACTCCGTGCGCAGATAGCACCCTTTGTGGTACGAAGGCTCGTAAAGTGTATGGTCGCGAGTGATACAATTCTTCCTCGAGCAACTTGCGCTGCGGGTACCTTAGGATAAGATAAGACCACACTCGCGCCGCAAGATATAGAAGGGTAAGTGACTGAAAGTTACAAGACAGTTTATAAGCTTTGTGCCGTTGACTCGACCATGTCCAAAGCCGGGTGTGAACCGAGGCCCCCCCGTATGAGCAGCAGTACTCCATACTGGCGGATGGACCATTGTATAGCTGGAAGCAACTGAGAAAGGAGGAAGTCTCACAGTCTAAACGAAACTTCCAGTTTTGAGGCCGCCTAGCAACGTTGCTGTGCTGTGAGTTTCCAAGACATTTTTTTGTTATGTTAAAGGATGTTATATTGTCAACAGGAGGAGAGACGAGAGAACCGTGAAAGAGATAGGAAGTTAGAAGGTGTTTTGGAGAAGAGATTTGTAGAAGTTGGGTTTTTAAATTGAATTTCACAAAGTTATTCTATCCATGAGCGGAATAAATCGGAAGATTAAGAAGGAGGCAATTCTAGAGTAAGAGGGAAGTGATTGACTATGCGTTACAGCAATGAGGGTTGAGTCATCGAATTACGCGTGGATAGAGTTAGAGGTGCAGTGAGAAGATCATTAAATGAAGTAGGCTAAGTAGGAGATGAAACAGAACCCTGAGAACCACTATGAAGAAAGAGAAAGTCGCCCATCAACAACACTGATATTAGCGATTTGAAAGAAAGCTGCACTAAGTAAGCAAGGAGGAGACAAAGGAGGAGTTGGAGAACAGTGACGCGTTTGCCTACTCGGTCAAATGTTTGGTATGCAAGCGCCACACGCAAGGTCTCCCGTAGTTCTTAAAAGACGAGGCGACAACCATATCGGTTAGATTAGGAGATTGTATATGCCGCATTACTTCCTGCAGACGAGAGCCGTACTGGCGACGGAAGAGTTTCCAGATTGTGATCTAGAAGTAGTGAGAGGGTTTCAAAGATCGAGATAGATACAAGTGAGAGTTACAGGGCGGATAGTTAGAAGGATCAGAGCGGCTTCCTTTTTTCGTGTAAATATATGTGCGTGCTTCCACACTGAGGGAAAGTGCTGTATTGAGAATAGAGATTAGATTGAGCGGCAGGGCCAAGGTAAGCCTTTTCAGTTGGGAGATTCTAGCACACATGATTAGATCGAAATAAGAGACTAAGGCAGATTTACAGAGTGTGCTAGGATGAAAGATTTGTCAGTTTGGAGAACCAAGGAGCGTTAGCGCATTTCCTTTGTGAAGCCCGCTTTGCTCGTCGAAGAGTATCCCTGCACGATTCTAGCTGAATGAATTTCGAGGTGATAGTGGACGAGATTTTTCCACCCGATAGGCCTGTTCTACTGACATGACAGGAGAACAGCCCATCGGACCATGGTTATGAGGAAAGAAAGATAGTTTTAGAAGGCGAATTATTGCGAGAAGACTTTTAGCTGAAGAAGGATGACTTGTGATCCATCAATGATATAAACTCCTCGCTTATCTTTTTAATCTTTATCATTCCAATCATTATTGATTAATGAGGTTGACCAAGTACCTATTTTCTGCAACGTTGAAAACTTATTTTTATAAAAGTTTAATATTTAATATAATGAGGGGAAAGCCACTGACTTAAAATGTTTATGCAAAACCTATATTGGACACAACTTTTCTCATTGATTTAATAATTATTATTATTTAGTTATTTTTATTATTATTATTGCTGTTCTATTATTATATTATTATGAGACTTAGAATCAAATTTTGGCGCTAAATCAATTTCGGGAGGTTGACCTGCCCCTGTTACAAGCCTGTATAATTTATAGTATATTATATATATATTATATATATATTATATTATATATTAATATATATAATATATAAGTATATATTCTAATATTATAATAGTAGAGAACAGGAGAGAGAGGAGAATTTTTCATGTTTTTTTTTCAATTAATCGTCATCGTCTCGGCAAAATTGCGCTAATCGTCATCGAATCTCGGCAAATTCATATCGTCCCATCACTATTTAATACCACAACCTTCCTAACGGATCTAACCCTTTTAAATGATGCAATCGCGTCACATTTAACATCGTCATCGCCGGTCATCTAATTGATATTGCCTAACTAACACCTATTACTGATGCAGATGTCGGAATGACACTTGTGGAGCTTGTGCGGAAATGGATTCTTGAATCCGGGTCGGACGGATAAATATTCAACTATCAAAAATTTTGATCTCTTGTTTATAAAAGGAGTAGAATTGTAACCTTTGAATATTGTCCCTCGGAGAAATCGCCTTTCTACAGAAAATTTCTAATCATGCCGCACTCTCCTCTGCTTTACCCTCAACCAGAAATTTCTCCTTCTTGCTCTACGTTCACCTACTCTAGCCATATCTAAGTCTTTCTGTAGATAAGGCCAAATTGTGAAATACTCTATTCTGGCCTAACATGTTTATACAGGTTGTACTTATACTTCTTGCTCTTGTATAAACATATAGCAAAATTAATATTATATGCCAACAAAGCAATATAATTAGCTAAATATTTCTAGCTAATAAAAACAAAATGAAAATAAATAAAAAAATAGACTAACTATATAAATAAAATAATGACTAAAAAATATAATCCAACACTAAAACCTGTCACAGACTCCAGCCAATCCCCATTTATATCTGTGAACTTTTATTAAGACAGATCTAGGTAGGAAGAACCTTAACTTGTTACTATTAAAATTTTGCCACCTATCTGCCCACCAGAAGTTATCAAGTCATTTTTGATCTTAGCAAGACACGAGTGGAAACAAAAAGGACAAAATACTATGCCTCTTCTCTTTTTTATGCTTCTACTCTCATCTCTCTCTCTTCTCTCTCTCTGCTCTGCTCTCTCTCTCTCTCTCTTCTCTCTCTCTCTCTCTCTCTCTCTCTCTCTCTTGTTCTCTCTCTCTCTCTCTAACTTTTCCTATATTTTAAAAATTTTATCTTTCTTTTCTTTTTATTTATAAATTTTTTCTCAATTTAATATTTCTTTGTTTTTCAATACTTTCAATTTTTCCCTTTTCTTTATTTTATTTATAACTTTTTATTTCTTTTTCTCCTTTTCTATTTTATTTGAATCTTGATTTTCAATTCCGTATGATACATTGAATGGATTACTAGTTGGATTGTTTTTAATCATCATTTATTAATTATTATTTTATTATTATTATTATTATATTATTCTTTATTTATTATCTTATTATTATTATTATATCTTTATTATTTTTATTATTTTTTATTATTATTAACTATTATTATATATTCTTATTATTATTATTATTAATTATTTATATTATTATTATTCATTATTATCTATTATTATTATTATTATTATTATTATTATTATTATTATTATTATTATTATTATTATTATTATTATTATTATTATTATTATTATTATTATTATTGTTTATATATTATTCATTATTATTATAGAATATTATTATTGTTTTTGTTTTTGTTTTTGTTTTTGTTTTTGTTTTTGTTTTTGTTTTTGTTTTTGTTTTTGTTTTTATTGTTTATTATTTATTTTTATTTTATTTTGTTTATTTTATTTTGATATTATTTGATTTTATTTTATTTTATTTTATATTTATATATTATTATTTTATTCTTCTGGATATTTTCGTTCTTATTATTATTATTAATATTTTAATTTAAATTATTAATTATATTTTTCTTTAAATTCTTATTTTTTATTATTATATTTACTAATTATTTATTATTTTTTTTTTTTATATTTATTTTATATTATTATTATTCTATTATTATTATTATTATTCATTGATCATTATTGATTATTATGTATTTTTATTATATTATTATTATTATTATTAATTTATTATTATTATTATTATTATTATTATTATTAATTATTATTATTATTATTATTATTATTATTATTATTTCATTATTATTATTAATTATTCATTATTATATTATTATTATTATTCTATTATTATTATTAGTTATTATTATTTGTATTAATTATTATTATTATTTCTATTATTATATTACTTATTATATATTATGTATTATTATTAAAAACTGTGGTTCAAAGAAAACAAGTATGTGACCCCAGCAGTCCCCTTTCAGAGAATTGGGAAGATCAATTATTAACATGAATGTGCTATTATGTACACGCTAGTACTTAATTTAATATAGTAATAATGTGGAAACTGGTGCTAATATTAATAATGCTAATAGAACTCAGATTTCATCTTATATTCGATTATTGTTCATTCTTTTGCATAAATATTCAGTTTAAAAAATTTACTAAGTATTATTATTGATTATCTATTATTTATTATAAATAAATTGATATATGTATATTATTATTATAACTTAATTATTATATATTTATTATATTCATTATTTATTATACGATATATTATCCTATTATTATTATATATTATTATGATTATTTTTTTCTGATTATTGTTATATCAATATTTTATCTTTCCTTTCATTTATTCATTCTCTCTATTTTAATTATAGTAGTATTTAATTAACATTATTATTATTCTTATTATTATATAATTTATATTATTATTATATTATTATTATTATATTATTATTTTTATTATTAATTTTTATTATTATTATTTTCTTATTATTATATTATTATTTTTTTAATTATTCATATTCTATTAATTATTATTAAATTATTATTATTCTTGATTAATTATTTATTATTATTATTATTATTATGATTATTTATTATTATTATTAATTATTATTATTAGTTATTTTTTTTAATAAATGTTATTCCACACTTCATTATTACTATTTGTATGATTATTTTATTATTTTTATTATTATTATTATTCATTATTGTTATTGTATTATATTGATATGATTTTTTATTATTATATTATTATTCTTATTATTATTATTCAATTATTATATTAATTATTATTTATTATTATTAATATATATTTTATATATTATTATATTATAATTTAGATTAATATTCTTATATTATAATATTATTATTATTTATCATTATGTTTTATTATATTGATTATTATTTTATTATTATTTATTGCAATTAAATTATTATTATCAGTATCATTATCTTATTGTTATGAAATATCTAAAATTATATTCAGTATTATTATTATTATTTATTATTATTATTATTATTTATTATTATTTATATATTACTTATTATTATTATTATTATTATTAGTATTATTCTTATATTATTATTATTGATTATTATTATTATTAGTTATTATGTATTACTTATTATTTCTATATTATTTATTATCTATAAACTGTAAAATTAGTGAGAGCAACCCCCAGAAGGACATGCGTCTGTCAGTTTGGGATCTTCGAGGAAAGGTCCTTGGGGAAGCAAAGGGCTAACCGGCTAATCCGCCGGCTCTATAAGTTGTTACACGGGCCCCCTCAACGCAGCGCAGCGCCCATTTGATGGCAGCAGCGTCCCTTCGGAGAGCTGTCTGCGCATGCTACACGCCAGACTGCTGCATTACCCAATATATATTGTTTTCTTAAATCTTTTATTAAAACAAATAACTATCTAATGAATAATAAATTTTACTACAGATGATAACATAATAATACTTTACAATTACTCTGCGTAGTTAAACTAATTGTCTACTGTATTGTAAAATAGACGTTACACGCAAGTACAACACATTTTGGTGTCATTTCAAATATAAATGAAAGTGGCATATGCATTAATATTTTAATCGGGAGTTTATCATAATAGTATAATTATAATTATACTTATATATATACATTAGATATGTATTATATATATATTATATATATATATATTATATATTAATATAATATATATATATTAACATATAATATATTTATATATATTATTATATATATTTATTTTATATATATTATATAATATATATTATATATATATTATATAGTATTTATCTATTATAATATATTATATATATATATATTATAACTTATTATAATTATATATATTTATATACTATATATCTTAATATTATTTATATATTAATATTATAATAAATAGTGGTCAATAAATGAATTTATTGTTAATCTGTATGTCAATTGGCAAAATTCAATTGCACTACTGCATAAAACAGTATCAGTTGACTCATCCTATTGAAATGAAAAGAAAATACACTACTCAACATGTCTATCCAACTACATTTCTAAAACTTCTATCTCTTCTGCTTATTGTGAAACAGCTGTCCTGGAAAGATACATGTCCTTAATAGCCATGATTATTTTAAGTTCTTTTTAAGGCAATCAAATAATGAATCTGCAGTATCCAAAACCTCCATATACAATAGCACCATCAACAAGGCTTATTGACCTTACTTAGTTAAACAAGTATGTCACCTTGGAATATACAGGGTGAGTCGGGAGGAATGGACCAAACTCCAGGAGTGGATTGCACACAGGATAATAATGTAAAAAAACTCGTGTTCTTATCCAATTTTCATTTGTTTTCATTTTATAGTGTAACGACAAACAAGATTTCAGGACTTGTATAGTAGGGCGAGGTTCATCTTTTTTTACTTAGATAATTTTTCTGTATACTCAAAAAAAAAATTCCAAAAATTTCCAATTTTTTTCAAATTTGTTCCAAGAACAAATCCAAAACTACTTCATATACAAAGAAGTTATCTAAATAAAAAATGTCATCTCCTCCACACAATGTTCCTGAAAATTTCATGCAGATCAGATAGATAGAATAAAAATCCCAATTTTTCAATTTGAAAACCCAAAAATAGTAGGTTTTGAGAACACAAATGCTCCAGATATGGGGTTAGGAGTAGTGAGAGTGTGTGAGAGCTTTTAGATAAAATTACAATCTTGGTAATTTCCAAGTTTGAGTCATTTCGAAAAAAATGTAGAGGTGTCGACAAATCAAAAACATAGGATTTCAAAAAATGAAAATACCCCCAAAAATGACTACAGACAAAAAACAACTCAGAAAAAGACGTTTTAGACTCAAAAAGGCTACATTTGGTGGTTTATTGTCACAATAGCTAAATTCCGGAATTTATGTCCATTTTATTTATACCAGTTTGGAATGTTTAGCAAAAAACTAGGTTAAGTTGGGGTGGTGGCTAAATCTAGGATACAATAAGCTGGTAACTATTAATGAGGATGTAAATTATCATTTGTTATCCTTATCTGATATAATAAATACAGTTTAGAATTATGATTATAATACGAACTCTTTGATGAAGAAATAAAAAGAATGAGTTCACATATTTATTCCAAATGAAATTATGACATTATTTGCATAATGGGAGGCCTTTTAGAATAGAAATAAGGATAATAACTTTATTTATACCAGCTAGAGGAAAGAAGGGACCGCAATGTGTAAAACAATATTCATTGTATATGATGATTTAAAAAATGAGGAGAGTGTGGTTGGTAGATATTCTTAATACATAAATAATTTAGAATAGGGCATTTTAAACCCCCTCTGGCCAAGTCAAGATTTAGACGTGGAAATGGTGAGAGGGCTAAGCACAGAACAGAAAAGTATAGATAGAAGGTGTGGGATAAAATTTTCTGCATTCATTTTGGATCCTGTCTATATGGACCATAGTATTTCTGCATATTCATAAATTGTATACTAGATAATTTTTTGACCAGATGTCAGGAACCACAAGATACGATCACTACTAGCACTTAATATTAATAAAGAGAAAGTTGGTGGAATGAATTAGAGTTGAGGAAATTAGGGTTTTTACTTAGTGACCAATACATACTAAATTAGATTTAATATGAGGTGTAGTGTGGGCCCAAATTGCAAGTTATTAAAGCGAAAGATTTAGATTTCGGAATGGGCGATTTACCAAATTTCAACATGTGTGTAGGAGTGAAGTGTGAAAGAGTTTAAAGAACCAAAAAACTGTTTTATATGTGGAAAAATTTTAAGAAGCAATTTTAACGAAGTATTCATCAATATGTTTTAAGATAACATTAGGTGGCAAAGATAAAACTTTTGTGAATTAGAAAGTAAGAGAGAAAATTAATGAAAAGCATATATTTTATAAAATTATCAAAGTATAATAGTATAGAAGAATTAGAAATTATAAGGAAAAATAAATAGATAAATAATCTAAAAGAGAAAGAGTGAGAGAGAGTGTGTGAGAGAGAATGGTAAGAATCTGAAGAAGTTTTTAGCGCTTTTATAAATTTAAAGTAAGAATAGGAATGTTAATTAAAATTGATGAAAATTTAGTGAGTTTTTACTGAGTTCAATGTGTCAACTTTAATGCTATTTTGCTTCAGTTTTACTGAGAAGATAGATAATATTTGATAACTAATATTTTGTATGCCATATACAAATAGACTTAAAAGCAATTTGAAATTTGATGTAAAGATTAAACTTACTTAGAATCATATTGCTCCAAGTAGCTGGCCCTGATGTATATATTAGAATTCTGAAAGAAGGGTAGTACCAGCATTGCAAAGGCATGTATTATTTTTAAGCGATCTAATAGCATTGTGAGGTACCAGACTGAAAACATATGCTTGTGCTATTTATAGAAACGGTAGTAAGGAAATTTGGAAATTATAGGCCGTTACTTAAACAATCTCGTGAGAGGGGATTCATTATGGGAAAGTCATATAAGAGAAATATTTAAATAATAACATGTATTTAAAAATTATCAGGTACATAAATTTATGGAGTCAGACAAACCTTTTAGAATTAATGGAATAACATTACTGACTGTATCGACCGAGGAGATCCAGTTGATCTTGTATTTTTAGACCTAGTAAAGCTTTTGATAAGTTTCCCCCCCATAGCTGAATGAAAAAGTATTGCAATTGGTATAGTCTGGTACCATGGTTGATTAAAGAGTGTTGCGAAATAGAAAACAGTGTGCAACTAAATGGGAATAAATCATCATGGAAATAGATGAAGAGGGTTCACAGTTAAGTCTGGGCACTATTGTTTTTCTCATTATCATAAATGATTTTAGACCAGGACTTTAAGTGAGGTTTCTAAGTTCGAGATGGGAAAAGTAGCCAAGGCTCATTAAGAATAGTGAAGGAGCATAAGATTCAATGATCTTAAATAAAACTTCTTAAGGTGGCAATAAGTGGAATGAATTAATATAGTGTAAGGTTTTCACCTAGGTACTTCCAAATAAAAGTTTACACTACGATATATGGGGATTGGCTTGATCGTGACAAGAAAAAATGAGGTGTGATTATAAGGTAATTTGAAAAGTAAAATATGTTTGGAGCTAGAATAAGCTAATAAGTACTGGTGATAAGAAACAAAATTTTGTATACGAGAGCAAGGAATAATAATAAAAAGTCCCATAGCTATTTTATCCCAATAATACAGTATTTCAAATTTGGGCCCTTGAGTAAAGAAAGACTTAGATATGTCTGAAATGAACGGAGCAAACAAGGATATTTCTCGTTTAGGTAAGAGCTATGAGGAAGGCTGAAGAGTTAGAATGTTTTCTGTAGAAAGCATGCCATGAGGGGACATGACAAGTCTACAAAATTTTACATCTATTGATAATGGAGAGACCAATAAATTTTTCAAGAACATGAAGTACCAGGGCATAATAAGAAATAAAGAAAAGCATCCCATCCATTATAAAAAAACATTCATTCAGTATAATAGGGTTGTTAAATTTGGAATGTCTGCCAAAAGGTTGTCTTGAGTTGACTGTGCCAACTAAGAAAGGGTTAATTCGTTATTGATGGTTTGGAATCATATATATAATATAATTGACAAAGGCCAAATTGCGAGTTTTTAGTTGTGAATAAGAGTTTAGTTACGATGCATGTGGGAGGGTAGTTATTAATGCTGTTGAATTCTGAGTATCATATTTATAATATCATTTTTTGGACTAGCAAATTGGTGGATTTGTGTTACAACAAATTGAAAGCCAGGTGCTTTGTATTGCATGAGCATTTTGGGTTATTAGTTTGACTGGGAGTCTGATCAGCCAGTGTGGCTTTTTCTGTCTCTATATTCTTAATGTCTTTAATTGTCTATTTTTATTTATTTATTTTTTTTTTTGGGGGGATTGCTGAGCCCGAACAATAACCACCTTGATTTCCTGTGGTCCCCCCGTGTTTCCCTCTGAAAAGGGGATAAGCACATTTAAAGTATTTATTAATATTTAAATTTAATAAAATATATATATATTAGCTTATATATATATATATATATATATATACTATATATATATATATATATTATAATATATTATATATATATATAAATATATAATATATAAAAGAAAACAGCATAAATTACAAATTAGAAATGAAGATTAAAAAAAATATAAATATAGGTGAAGAGAAAAGGATGAATTTTTTGTGTTTTTTAGACAAATAAAAGCTGCGGAAATTTCATATTTGTATTTCACTCAAAATTAAATGATAATAAAACCTAATTCCCTAATATACTATGTAAAGTAAAAAATAGCAAACTTTCTTTTGACAAAATACCTTAATTGAAACTTTTACAAACCGTTTGCAAAAAAAACACTTTGGGGCAAAAGGTTTCAATCTGGAGAGGAGTGAGTGTGTGAAAAAATATAAAATTACAAAATTCCATTTGATAGTCAAAGTGTTATTAAAGTAGTAAATAAAACGTATCATTTAAAATACTATGGAAATATTAAAATAAAAACTTTATAAACTATAACTTATTTTATCTTTATGCAAAAAGTTGAAAAAAATTTCTTTTTGGGGGCAAATGGGTTCACAATACATAGGGGGAATCGTTAGTAATTGTTAAAAACTTATACAGTAATAATTAAAGAACAATAACCTTTAAAGTCTTGTTTGAATAATGTCCCTTTTAGTATTCATGTAGTGTTTTGGACCCATCTGTACAGAAATGGAGAGTGAGAGAGAGTGTGGTTCACACATTTTCTCATTTATATGGTATAATTTTAAATCAATTGAAATAAATATTTAAATTACGAGCGAGAGATGAGTGTGTAGAGTGAGGTACCTTTTCCCTAATGTGACCTTTTGCTCCTGTTTAAAAATTGTTTTTAAAAGAATGTGCTATCTAAATATTAAAATCATTATAATTATTAAGTATGAAATTATTTTGAGTTTTTACAGCAATTTAAAATTTTTTTTTGGTAAAATATGCGAAAATAAAAATAGAACTTGAAAAAAAATTTGAGAATTTCCTAAAAAATTAATCTGAAAATGTAAAAAATTTTTTTGAGTCTCTAAATGTAACTTATTAAAGTTAAAGTTATAACTGCATTTATAAATAAGTTAAAAATATGTGTAAGATTTAAACAAAAAGTAATTTAAATAATACCATTTTTTTTATTGCGTGAAGTCATTTACACATGAAAAAACCTGAAAATAATAATGCCCTAATTGACTGATAAATATCCTATATATAATATAATTATGTTGTGAAAGACCAATTCAAAAAGTGCACATTTTTCACAGTAAAAGAAGGTGTTGTGTGTGTTGTTTGATGGTTCAGGGGAAAGTATTGGGGAGAGGTTTAATTAGTAAGGAGAGGGTAATGGGAGAGGGAGAGGGAGAGCGCAAGTTTTGATAGCATAAGAGAATATCAAGGATGAGGTGAGATATGATTATTGGATTTGGGAAGTTGTGTAATAAAGATTTTGTGGAGGGTATAAGAGGAGAGCATTAATAGTAACCTTATATAATGGTAAGGGAGATATGGAGAACTGTAAAACTATAGGGAATAAGTTATGGATGTTTGAGGAAGTTATATCTGGTATTGGTCGAAAGATGCGTTCGAAGTGAACGAAAGGACTGGGGGAATTGGTGAAGAACAAGTGCGTTTAGAGTGTTGAGATGTTGGATAGTAATTAGATATGAACAATGATTGAGAAAATGAAGGGAAGAATAAATATATTTAGGTTATGGATTTAAACAGGCGAATGTAGAGTTAATATGAAGCTTTAATGGCGTATATTATATATGTGTTGGGTAGCTTCTGATGGAACAAAATATTAGAAATAGTAAGTGTGTAAGATGGTCTTATCAAATGATAATTTTAAGAAACGCAATACACGGAGGTTTTCAATTTTTATAGAGAGTGAGAGAGAGGCGAGGTGAAGATGGAAGGAATGGTTTAGAATGATCGGAGATGGAGTTGAAGTGAGGTGCCACTACTTAATTATATTCGGATCATTTTGTTCTGTGTGGCGAATCTGAAAGAGTTGAGATATTCGTAGATAGATTGGCAGGGATGTAAAAGTAGGGTTTGAAAGGTAAACGTAGATATTAGTAGGTTATGTTGTGATGAGACAGTCTCCATGTGAAGTTAATGCTATAGGGTGAGTCAGATTGAGCAAGGTTGTTGAGTTTAAATATTTAGGGTATTGTTAAATTAAAAGGGACGGATGTGGCATAATGTAGTAGAAAGTTGTTGAATGGAAGCGAAGTTGCGGTGCAATTTAAATCATTTGTGAATGTAAAGGACTAAGTCTTGAGTGCGCTAGAGTCTACATGAGGTTTTTGTTACTTGAACTATGTTCTGAATAAGGTATAGTATCTAAAGTTGAGGTGAGAGAGCAATCTAGGGGCATGCTAGTGAGAAGAATATAAAAAAATAAGAATGAAGGTATTAAGAGAGTTGTGTGGTGTGAAGAAATGGGGTAAATGAAGAATAAATGAAAGTTATGTTGAGATGGTTTTGTCATGTGAAAGGAATAATGATAGTCGATTGTTAAGCGGATGTATAGTAGAGAGTGTGTTGGGAACGAATGCTGGAACGAAGAGAAAGTGATTGATCGGTGAACGTAATGTCGAAGGAGAAAAAAGTGTATTTGGCGAGAGCGAGAAATAAAGGGCATGAAATAGAGATAATGGGGGTTTTGTATGGGGATGGTTGGGCGCAACCTGGGCCAAGGATGAACCCTTACATTGACATTTACGTAAGTGGATCCGTTGCGGTCCTATGAAGCTCTAGGGTGATTTTCTGTCTGATGACGAGTGGAGTAATTATAATGTAACTGAGGCCGGTAAGGTGGCTTTCTTTCGACCATTTTCATACTCTCTACTGCTTTCTTCCGAGCGTAGCGCTCCTTACTCCAATCTTGGGAAAAAAAGAAACTACAATAGAAGAAAAAAGAAAAAAGAAAAGAACAAAAGAAGAAAGAAAGAAAAGAAAAAGAAAGAAAAGAAAGAAGAAGAAAGAAAAAAAAGAAAAGGAAGAAAAAGAAAGAAAGAAGAAGAAAGAAGAAAGAAAGAAATATATATATATATATATATTATATATATTATAATTATATATTATATATATATTAATATATATATATATAGAGTAGTAGTTTGGTATATATTATTATATATTAATATATATATATATATAAATATAATATAGTAATATAATATTATAATTTTTGGTGGACTATATATATATATATATTATTATAAATATATATATATATATAGTATATATATATACTATATAATTGTATATACATACACATGGAGCACTTCCTTCTTGAGTGCCCCGCCCTCGACGCTCCCCGTAGACCACCTTTGCGTACTTCTATCTGACTGTGATACCACCCAAGAGCGTGGCCGCTTTCTGGAGGGGTGTGTCCTCAATAAGGTGGGCCAGGCAGAAAAATATATATATAATATATATTATATAGTGATAATATATAATTATAATATATATAGTTTATATATATATATAATATAGCCTATATAGCATAATATATATAACTTGTGTGCTCGCAGTCTTTTCATCAATTTTGAAGTTTTTAAATTTCTTCTTCTGTCAATTCCAAAGTAGATAATTTTCTGTAATCGGATGTTCAGCTCACTAATTTTGAATTCATTGTGAGAGAGCATGGATTCTCTGGAATTTACAAAAGCTATAAGTAAACCAAATATGAACCTTACTCGATTTTAAGAATTAACCGTAAAATTTTACCATGAACTATAATTATTTACTATAGGGGGAATGAAATAGTGAAAAAGAAATTGCTGTCAAAGGATCTTAGCTAAAGCAAAGCTTGCAAAGAAGAATTACAGGGTGTATGAATATCAAATCTATATGCAAAATCATATTATGTTAATAATAAGTTTAAATTCATTATGAACACTGGTATTTCAGTAACAGTAGAGAAGTAGTAAGAAAAGATAAAAAGGAAAAATAATATATATATATAAAAGAGGAGAGAGAGAGCGGGAAAAAAAGAAAGGAATATTATATAACTGAACTGATGAATTTTATCAGTGTTTGGGGCGGGGCACATGGACAGATTATTTGCTATCTCAAATTAAGATAGAAACCAAAAATAATAATGCATACCTGACAAATTTTCACTTTATAGATTTAGATTTAAAAGCTAGTTATTTTTAGTAAAACAATAAATAATCATATTGAAATCTGAAATCTCATATAATCCAAGAATATCTCTGGGTAAAGGCAGAGAAAAATGTTTTAAAAGATGGAATGAAAAAATCTGGTAAAAAAAAAAGCAAAAAAAAATATATATATAAATATTATATTATATAATTATATATATATATATATATATTATATATAATAATAATATATATATATTATAGTATTATTAATTATATATATATAATATATATATATATATAATATATATAAATATATATACTATATTAAGCTAAAGCCGAAGATGCATAAAATACCTTCATAGTTGGTTGCTAACTGAAATATTTCTGGCAAAAAAAAAAACATTAAATTCTGAAGTGAAAAATATTTTTTCAATAGCAAAAAATATCTATTTCTTTTTATTAATTTATACAATGTTCTTGAAATCTATACCCAAAACATCTCTTAAGATTTTTACAATAATTTTTCTTCACAAAAATAAATCTGTTATAAAAAAGGTAATTTGAGGATTAGGATGTCTGTTAAGTAGTTGTGGTGATAGGAGAGTCGTGATGAGAGTAAGAGGTAGTGAGTGAGAGGAGGAGAGAAGAGGAGAGAGAGAGGGGGAGAGACCGCGCAAAGGTAAAAAATTTTGGAATTTCTGTATAAGATTTCTTAATTAAAAAAAAAAAAAATAACTGACGCCTCGGTCATTCAAGCTATCTATTCAGTTACACAAAGATTTTAATAATACGACATTAGTATACTAAAAAAAAACCTGAACTAATAGTCTAAAACTGAGACTAACTTGAATGGATCACACCGTGCCATAGACCTATCTAAACTAAATGGATTATAGGGTAATCAATGGTTATGGGGCAACCATGCTATACGAGAGGGTCTTTACAGTCCTTTCTCTTGCACACTTATTTTGAAATTCGAATAAGAGAGAGTTTGTGTGTGTGTGAGAGAGAGAGGATATGATATTTTATACATAATTAATGTGTAGAGAGTTAGATAATAGTTCTTATATAGTAAAAAATATAAAATAAAAAAGAATTTATATAAAAAATCGAATTCAAAGTGTCAAAATTTTTGGAGCAGAGAGTCGTTGAAATCGACCACCTTTTTATTCTATTTATTGTATCATTATGACATTATTTTATTACTTATTATAATTTTAAATATAACATATTTTTAATATTAAGAAAAAATTAATATATAAATGAATTATATGTGAGGATAGAATTTAAAACCAATTTGGTCCGATTCACCCTCAATGGTGATCGATCCCCCTCAATCAGCTAATGAGTTTATTTAAACATTAATAACTATATTATAGAATACAATATTATTTTTTTGGAAGTGTAGAAGAATGCTTATTTCAGGAAAAAAAAATCCAAAAAGTTGATTAGGGAAAAGTGGAGACATACTTATCCGTAAAGTGCAATCACCGCCCGAGGCCACTGTAATATTAGTGCATAAGGCTCACCCTCTATTTCTAAATAAAGATTATTAATAGAGACTAAAAACACAAATGTGTTTTTAAGAAAAAGTTACACACTTTCCTCAAGTTTATAAAACATCGGAGTGTTTTATATATAAGCAATAATATATATTTATATATATATATATATATATTTATAATATATTTGATATAAATAGATAATATTATTTTATTTGTAT
>JABUQX010045939.1:20000-36605 GCA_015478945.1 Trachelipus rathkii | reverse complement strand
CCGGAAGGTTGGAGGGGAAACCTTAAAATGGAGGGGTCGCAGCGTTTATGGGCATGCATCAGACTCTGTTATTCAGAAAATCTTATGTGTAAATGTAAGTTATTAGAAATCGACTTTATTAAACAATGTATAGATCGCATTGTATTAGCATGTTGGGTATTATTATAGTAGCTCTATATCTGTGGTGAAAGTAGCTATAGTATTTGCATCTTTGACCTATCTGCTTCTTAGTTAATTTTTAAATACAGTATAAAGAAAAGTGACTTTCTTTGCACCAACCATAAGTTTACAGTTGCATTAATTTTTCTGCTTTTTTTTTTTTATAAAGTAAATTTTATTGATTATAATTGATTTTACCGTTTGCATTTTTACCTTGTAGAAAATTTAAGTAATTCAGCATCATATATTCCATTCTGATTAAATAATATGCCTCGTAAATCATTTGTTATAAGACCATTATAATAATTTAGCTAATCTTGAAATGCCCCTCTTTTTCTTTACAGACAGATGAAAATGCAGAAAATTCTGACAAAGAATGTTTATCAAAAGTATCATTTTTGGATGAAGAAATAAGGCAATATATCTCCAGTGCAAATACACCCGTGGTACAACCATATTCTCTTACACTTAAAGAAGGTATGTTTAAATGAGTTTGTTGTCAATCACATTTGTTTTTTGGCTAACCCTTATGATAGATAAACCTTAGACATTCTGGTGAACTCTTTCATCCAATGAGCTTGATCAGTGGTGTTTATTTTTATTATTATTATTATTATTATTATTATATTATTATTATTATTATTATTATTATTATTATTATTATTATTATTATTATTATTATTATTATAAATAAAATATATTTTAAGGTATTAAACTTTTGTGGGTGATTTTATAGCAGTAAATAAAGGTATTGAAAATACATATTTTAATTTTCAACAAGAAATATACAAGCAATAATTTTTAATTTAAAATTTTTAATATTGAGTTAATTCTAATTTTTACAAGAAAATAATTTCACTCCGGTAACAAGACAAATTGTCTCTACCTGTGGAAGAGTTAAAAAAAAAAAAAAAATTGCCCAGCCCACTCGAGTTTTATTAAAAATTCAAGTAAAAAGAATATATATATATATATATATATATATAATATAATATATATATTATATATGTGTAATATAAAATAATGTTAATATTATATTAATTATATAATATATTATATGTGGGGATTATGACCTAGTCCCAGTAGCTGGGCTAATGAAGACCAGATCACCAATCTACATTTCTTCCTGCTTCCAAACAAATCTCTGGCGCGGTACCACTTTCGCTCGATTAGTTTGGAAGTAGCCAATGAATAGTGGAATATAAATTTGTATATATATATATACCCGGTGGGTCTCGTGTGGACCAGAGGAATTACTATATATATATATCAAGGGAATGAAGAATAATTATTTACTCTAAATCTACTGCTATATAGACCGTACCCATAAAAGAACCGAGTTTTATTTATGATGATTTTGGGGACGAAAAAGTTTTGTTGTTTATTAAATTTAAATCGAAATTTATTTTCAATATGTTCTTATTGAAAATTTACTGAGTTTATTTTTAAAAGTAAGTCGCTTCGATGTTTGAGATTATAATTTTTTATTACGTAGTAATTTCTGAATTTCCGAATATGTGTAACTACGTTATCGAACAAGATGTATATAAATTTTCGAAGTTGAAAAATATATATTGGAAGTGGACAGAGATGAAAAAAACTCTGTTAAATTGCCGAGATCATGAAAACAATAATAAGGAAATGTCAGTTGTATAACGCACTAAAAAGTTTGCCACTAAGACTTTTCTATAGACTAGTACTACGAAAGCATAATAATAATAATGAATAATACTAATAATAATAATAATAATATAATATAATAAAATAAAATAATAATAATAATAAATAGAAAAGCCAGTATATTAAGACATATAATAATAAATAATAATAAATAATTAATAAATAAAGATAATAATTCGTTAATAGTATATTATAAGTAATATTACCAACATAATTTATTAATTGTAGAATATGTTCTTCTTTGAAAACACAAAGTTCTCAATAGAATGCAGTCTCCAATGTAAATACTTTACTTTGGCGTTCTTTTATTGCATTTCACCTCTAGTACAGAGAGCGGAATATGCAATGAAGAATCCAAGAAGCAAATGTTTACTTATGGACACTATTTATTACTACTTAGACAGGGGTGAAGCCTCTGTCTGGGGATTTCTAATATTTGCTCCACCACCAGGAATACTAAGATTACCAAAACCACTATAATTACAGTTTATCATGCACGGAAACTTTTGACAGCGCAAAATGTCACACAAGTTCCAAAAAACTCGCTATGTTTTACCTAATTAATTTTATTATTTCACGACAAAAATTTAGGGATGTATATATATATATAGTTACATATGATATATATATATATATGAAAGAAGACATAAAATTAGAAACATTTGTATGGATAATTAAATGATTAACAAGTTGGTTGTTGCTATGGCTGAAGGGCATGGCTGGCTACATATATGATATATATATATATATATATATATATATATATATATATAGGAACCATCAACTGATGGTTGGTAATTATGAAAATTATAATTTATACTCTGCAAATATTAAATTTCAATATTTGAAGTGAACACAATCGTAAATTACAATTCCGACCTGTTCACATTCGTGATGTATTTCTGAGACCGCGTGACATTAAGAGCGCGTGACATTAAGAACGCGTGACATTGAAGTCGTGTGACATTGAAGTCGCGTGACATTGAAGTCGCGTGACATTGAAGCCGCGTGACATTGAAGCCGCGTGACATTGAAGCCGCGTGACACTTTTTATTTTTTAATTTTCTATTATTTTCTGATAAATATTTATGGGTTTATGTATATTTTCTAACAAAAATATATATATAAGGAGTGATTTCCAATTACAATATTTAAATGGGGAATATTACAATGACATTTTTACGATGAATTTTACTCTTTCAATTTCTACGTTTTTGTTTACTTTTATTCACTCTATATTAAATTTTTCCCAAAATCTTTTACTTTTCAATTTTTCCCTTTAGCTTTTTTGCTTACTTTTTTGAGTGCGATTTTAAATATTTGCATGTATAAAAAAAATAAACAAAAATTCAGTGTACATCACGTTGGAAAAAAAAGGGTGTGTGTAAATTTTAAGCTTTCACCGAAGAGAAAGAGAGAGAGAATAAAAGATAGATAAAAACCTCGAAGATATCTCCATCCTAATATAATAAAACTGGACATGAAAATTAAGACGAAATAAAAAGGTAGGTTGAAAGTGATTGACGCGGATTTTTAATATTCAGTGATGAAAACCGAATGACTAAAAACGTGGGCCAATCGAATTTAATTCAACCTTGAGAACTATTCTATAAGAAATGTATCAATATTGTATAACAACTCGTGGGTCCACTGTTCAAGTTGAATTATTCTGACTGGAACAACTCAACAAGAAGAGACTGATTTGTTATACAACATCAAAACACTTATCAAAAATTATATATATACGAAACAAAAACTATTGCCTTTTTGCTAACATCTGAAATAGGGGAGAAGGGGGGTCAGATGACCGTTAGTGGGGATCCCTAAGTTTGTCCAGAAAGGCTTTATGATGACATACCTACACAAATTTCCTAAAAACACCATTTAACGGAAGGAAGGTTTTCAATTCTCCGCTGTTGATTTATAAAAAAAAAGAATCAAAACAGCCCTAAATTAAACATCGGTAAGACGCCTCCAAAATGGCGCGGAACCTCTAAAATATGAAAGGTAGAGACCCGTCTTAAGGATAGGCCTCGATGAAAGATGTTAAGCTACTCGATACTGCATTGAAAATGATCTCGTAGAATTTCTTTCGACTCGGAAATGCAAAATATGGGACAGAGTCTACTGAGCGTGCAGTAATTAAGAGTGAGAATAATACCTCTCGGTCTCGATCGCTTCCTTATATACTCGATAGAGAAGATGCGAAAAGAGTTACCGACAAGCAATTAATCAAATAAACATCACTTTGAATTAATGATGTTATAAAAACAAATTTACTATCAAAAGATAGCAAATTTAAAACTATATATTAAATAAATAAATTTGTTGAATAAGCTAATTTAGATTTATTATAAAAATCATTAGAAGTTTACAAAGGAAACTTTTGGCAACAATCACATGTTGTTAACTCGTGATTTTTACTTCCATAGAAATTACTTAATAATTGTAATTTTGTAATTCATGATAATTACCAATTTTAACAATAATCAAAAGAACCAGTGTTCTTTTCTGATTAATTTGGTATAAATTTTATTTCTCTCGGATACTTTGAGCTAAAATATTACCTTTAATGTATAGTTAACTGTTAACTTAGACAAGTTGACCTTTAATGTTAAACATGTCGATGACATTTATACAAGTAAAAAAGGAATGTCTTAAGCCATTTTGACCTATAAATCAAGCCTGACATTTATGAGGAACCGAAGTGGCTAGGGGGAAGAGAAAAATTTCTAAGTGTGACATTTCACCAGTTTCAAAGCCTATTTTTTTCAGGTGACTTGAAATGTTTATAATTATTAAAATATTACTTTGAACAATATAAAATTTAATCAAAATGTAGTTCTATCTCTTTTGTATAATTAAGAAGTTTGAAATTTCAAACGTTGTCAAAGGAATAGAATGTAAACCAGGTTTTTGCATCAGTTTCATTTTTTTTCAATTTTGTGGAAGGAGGAGGTTATTTATATATATATATATATATATATATATATATGTAAATATATATATATATATATATACTATATATATATATATGCTATTATATTATGTTATATATATATAAGGGTATATATATTATATATATATATATATATATATATATATATATATACGTTATATATATATAGCAGCTATGTTGATATATGGTATATATAGCAGCAGTATATATATATATATATATATATATATATATATATATATATATATAATATATATATATATATACATATATACATATATATATATATACATTGAAATATATATCTTTTGGCTGAAAATTGTATGATAATAGCTTTGATATGAATAAGAAGTAATGTACACAAGGGGGACCTGAGCCCTTAACCCCATTTTTAGGGGTTACAAGTAACCCAGGGGTCCCAAACTTGGAACTTTTACTATTTATTATTAAATGAATTAATATTGTGAATTTCAAGGGCGTAGCCCAATTATAAGAGATACTTTACTCTTATGAGCCTTTATCAGACTACGGTATTGAAATCTGAAATTTCTCGGTGCAAAATTGCACCGACTCTCAGAGCAAGTTTTTATTAATAAATTTTAATTTTTATATAAAAATGATTATTAAGATTATTATTTACAAAATTTTAAAAGGAAATAGTGATGACTAATGCATTCACAATTCCCTTGATCACGATCGCAAATTAACCACTCGCGAATCCAGTCATCAAAACCCAAAAGGAAAACTGGCCACAAGTGGCGAATGAAGTAATTTAAAATAAATTACGACATTAAATTCCCCAGGCAAAGGAACCAACAGAAAAAATATGATTTGTTTTCGTAAGTTTTAATGAAAGAAAATATAGTAAATAAGTATACTTTTCATTCGTCAGTGAACTGTGTCTGAAGGATAGGAATTTTGAATGGGTCGGTTGTGGGTCACACTCAGGCATATGTAATATAACTTAACTCTCACGTCTTGCATACTCTAGTTTCAAAATATCACCACTAACAGAAGGCAATGACACTGATTTCATTAAAAGGGGGGTGGTTTTCCTTTCCTTTTTTAAGGATAAAGGTGGGTTAATAATCCCGAACCACCAACAGTATCAAGTCAAGGGAATTACGGAAACCCTTCCCCCAAAGAAATTTCCATCCCAAGACTACTGTTTCTCGAAGAATATTATAAGGTCATCACCTTTAGTTCTGAGAGTAAATGCATTTTGAAACGAATATACAAGGCACTTGAAATTACATTACACAGTCAGTATGTCCCGGCACACACAACCCTGAAGTAAGAAAACCCCTAATGCCGTACAAAAGGAGCTTAACTACTTTTGAAGAGTCCTGGGGACACTGGTGAGAGGAATACACAGTTCACGTTTGAATTAAAGTATAAGTAAGAAATTTAATAGATTATTTTTAATGTTCAATAGTACGAGAAATTATATGATAAGTTTTCTAATGTTGTCTAAATGAATAATAAGGTTGTCGTCGAAGCTTATTTCGAATCGAATATAGCTTTGATCCGACGGGAAGCCAGGATGTTAGCCTGGCGGCGGTTCCTAGGGGGAGAACTTGATGTTGTAGGTGATTCTTCTTCTGTAGAAGAATCATAAATGTTACTATGAATTTCCAAAGGGTAAAGATGAATGACTGCGCGAGTAATTTCACCTGTTCTCGTACTCAAGGAAACCGATCGTACATAGCCATCAGGGGAAGTATGTAAAACTTTTACAATTCCCAATTTCCATTTTAAACGGGGACCGTCATCTTCCACCAGGACGACGTCTCCGACAGTTACATTTGGGCGATCAGATTTATTATAAGATTGCCTTAAATTTAATAAATAATCCTTTTCCCATTTAATTTTAAATTTATTTACAAGGGAGAGGATGTATTTGTAGCGTTTACCAATTTTTATAGGATCTAAATAAGTGGGATCCATTTCAATAAGTTCCTCTGGAACTGGGAGTGAGTTTAATTTATGCCCTGTTAATAAATGGGAAGGGGTGAGTGGTTCCTCACTATGGAGGTCATCCCCTACAAATGTGAGAGGACGGCAATTCAAAACCGCCTCTACTTCAATTATAATTGTATAAAATTCATCATAAGTGATGAGGGCATTAGTAAGGGTACGTTTTAAATGGAGTTTGGTTAATCCAATTAGACGCTCAAAAAATCCTCCGTAGTGGCTGCTACGAGCAGGATTGAACCTCCATGTAATGGAGTATTGATTAAAAAATTGTTTTACTGATGGTAAACTATGTAACTGTTTCAAATAATCAGATGATGCATGAAAGTAGGTGGCGTTATCTGAATAAACGACAGAGGGGACACCACGTCTACCCATGAAACGGCGGAATGATCTCAAAAAAGATTCTGTGCTATTGTCTAAAACGAGCTCGAGATGGACTGCTCGAGTCGTTGCACAGGTAAATAATACGATATAACATTTGGTGGTAGCTGTTTTTGAAGTTTTAATTATAAAATGACCTGTCAGGTCAACTCCCAAAATAGTAAATGGCTTGGTGTTAATAACTCTTACTTTAGGCAAAGCAGCCAGAGGGGCAGACCTAAAGTGAAGAGCTTGTAAACGTTTACACAAAATGCATGGTCTTGTGACTTTTTTAATATTAGTTCTCATATGGGAAAAATAATACTTTCTGCGTATTATTAAAAGGAGCTCAGAGGTTCCTAAATGATGAAAAGACATATGGGTGTCCCATATGATGAGTTTTATCAAATGATGGTTATTTGGGAGTAAATAAGGGAATTTGGTGTCATAAGGTAGGAAAGAGTTTCCTAACCTTCTATCACACCTGAGTATACCATTTACTAATATTATATTAAGTTGTTTACACAAATGTGTAAGGGTTTTTATTTTTTAAACAGTCTATTTCAGACTGAAAATGCAAACTTTGCATAAATTTGATCCAATATGACTCAGAAATTTGTTTCTCCTCAATGGAGAGTTGATGGGAGAATTCAGGTTTTATAATTGATTTATTTAAAGGGGATTTATTTACAGAGTTTTTCAAATTTTTTATGAACCTGAATACTAAAGCTGTTATTTTTACAATTTTATTATAAGATGAATAGTTCTCACTGTTCAGTATACTTTCAACAGGAGTAACTGTCACAGCTGAGATTATTAAATTTTCTTCTTCATTTTGTGAAGAGGAAGGATGTTCCCTCCAGACTGGCCAGTCTGAGGGATTTAAGAGCCAAGTTGGACCTGATGTCCATAAATCAGAAGATAAATATTTACAGTCTGACCCGCGGGAAGCAAGGTCAGCGGGGTTGTCCTGTGTAGGGACATATTTCCACTCTATAGAGGGAACATTTTTTCGAATCTCGTCCACCCTGTTCTGGTTAAAGGTGGGGAGTTGTTTTTGTGAAAAAATCCACTGCAAGGTGACTTGACTATCACACCAAGCATATATTTTTTCAAAGTTTAATATGTTTTCAAATGTTTCTAATATAAATTTTAACATGCGAGATGATAATAGAGCTCCCATAAGTTCTAATCGGGGGATGGAAAGCTCTTTAATGGGGGATACTTTAACTTTTGATAATAATATTTTTGAAATGGGTGTTGAGTCTACACAAGAGACTACATACACCACAGTACCGTATGCAGAGCCAGATGCATCGGAAAAAGCGTGGAGTTCCACATTAATTGAATATATAAGTTGCCTGGGCAATTTTAAGTTTAAACATTGTTCAAATTGAACCACAAGTGATCTCCATTCTTTTTGAAGATCATTGGGAATCTTGTGGTCCCAGTCAAGTTTTAATTTCCAAATTTTTTGTAGAAGCATTTTGCCTCTTATGACTACGGGTGATAAAACACCAAGAGGATCAAATGCAGATGCAACATTATGTAATATTTTACGTTTAGTATTGGCTTCTGGGTCGAAGCTACGAGTGGGGTAAGACATGGTATCGGAAGAAGTATCCCATTCCATACCTAAAATTTTTAAGCAAGGTTCTTCTATGCCCAATTCTTTTTCTTGAAACATAGAAGCAGCGAGAGATGAGTTGGAAGCCCACTCTCTTAAATTTAAACCAGCCTCTGCAAATAAGGATCTGGTTTCTAAAAAATATTGTTTTATTTCCTCCTCGGTGTCAAATGTACCGAAGAGGTTATCTACATAAATTTGTTCTAATATGGCATCTTTGTATGCCGTTTGGGATTTATTTACATGGTGATGGAGGCATGCTGCCAATAAAAATGGACTACAAGTTGCTCCAAATAGTACTGATTTGAACCTATATGTTACTATAGGCGATTGGGGGTCTGAGGGGTCTCTGACCCATAGGAAACGAGTTGAATCTCGATCCTTTTCTGCCAAACGAATCCCTAAGAAAGCCTTTTCAATATCTGAGGAACTTGCGTACTTTTTTATTCTAAATTTTAATAATAATTTTCCCAGATCTGTTATCAGGGAGGGACCACTGTGTAAACAGAAATTTAAACTGGGATTATTGGATGAGCAGTCATATACTAAACGAAGTTTAGTTGTAGAGGAATTTTTGCGCACCCCATGATGAGGTAAATAATGTAACTTGGCTTCAGGATGGAGGGGGGTGGAAGGTTTTACTTCCTCGATGAAGTCAAGGGACAGCTGTTCCTTTATCACATCGTTGTAAGATTTTAATAATTCGGGTTCAGTCCTGAGCCGTTTTAGCACACTATAAAGTCGACGTTTCGACAAAGAATAATTATCTGGTAAAGTGGGATGATTTGTACGCCATGGCAATGACACTACATATTTCCCATTTATGAAGCGCAAATTTTCTTTAAATGATTCAAGGGTAGTTTTTTCAGCTAGAGTAAACTGCTCATCAGGTAATATTCCAATATGGGAGAGAGACCATAAACGATCGAGATCGTCTATGGAGTTTTTCCTCTGTAATTACAGAAGGAGGGGGGATAGGGTCCTCAGCTGAGGAATTTTTTATATTTTCTATATTTTTTATTAAAGCAGAATCAGTACTAGAAGCTTCAGCTGAAGCAGATAAAATATTTTGATCAATATTTTTAATGGTGTGAGAGTTCTCACAAGTCTCAGAGGAGACAAAATTCATATTTTTTGTACTTTTCGAGGGGGAAATAATAATTTTTTCAGAGAGGTGATGTTCATCACCAACCTCAGTTGAGGCAAAATTCATATTTTTTGTACTTTTAATGGGGGAAACAATTTCACAAGCCTCGTCCGAGGCAGACAAAACCTTAAACCTATTTACTAAATCTAAATATTCCTCTTGGGAAAAATATGAAAGCTGATGCGCATTATTTACAACCCTCGGCATCTTCGAAGGGAGGTGAAGGATTTAAATTTAAAGAGTCCTCTGCCTCAGTTATAGAGAGGGGAGGATTTTCACTTAAAGCTAATGGTTCTTCCTCCTCAATTATAGGGAGAAAGGAAGAATGATCAATATTTTTATGATTAGAATGGCTAAAACTAATTATAGGATCAAAAAATTGGACTTCGGCCCTAAAAGAAGATACAATAGTGACTTGAGAATCAGTGCCACCAGAAGCAAAAGGTAATTTGCCCCAAATAATATTACCTACATTTGTTTTTAACAAATTTACATTGTTTATTTTCTCATATGATTGGAGAAAATGGGGGAGGTTGTCGGATCCAAGAAGTAACCCAATATCCGTAATGATATCTGAAGTTGGATAAGGATTAGCAAGAGGAATACGATATTGTCTGAGCATTTGTGTGGTCTTTACAAGCCCAGGTATTTTAAGATCGTTGGGAAGGCGATCTACTATAACAGCAGATATAGGAATCACCCCCTCCTTGGTACTGATGTTTAAGGTGACCACATCATGTACTGAAGGAGTGCCCTTTTTGTTAATTCCGTTTATGGAGATGTTAACAGTGGAATGAGGAATACAGTTTAATATTTTAGCCACTGATTTTGATATTAACGAGAGTTGAGATCCTTGGTCGAAAATACTTCGAACCAAGATGGGTTTGTCTCCTTTATTTATTTTTAAATCCGCTATGGGAAGAGCTACACCGTGGCTCTGAGCCAACAAGGTGGAAGTAAGGTGGTTTGAAGCGGATTGGGGTACAGTTGTAACATACTCTGGTTTTTTATATTGGGGACAAAGAGCAGTATGATGTTCTGGGGACTGACAAGTATAACACTTTTTAGTGTTTTGACAATCAGATGTAGGATGGTTGGCACCTAAACACTTTCGGCACCAACGATGACTGTTAACTAATTGATTACGAAGTTCAAGGGTATTTAAAAGACTACAGTTGGCAGTGTAGTGACTGCTGTTACAGAAACGGCATTTTATAAAATTATTTTGATTATTGGGAAAGTTATTGTTATTATAATTATTGTTTGGCCGATTTTGATAATTATTTTGATTGTTATTATAATATGGGAGTCTATTTTGATGGTTAGGGGGGTTATTATTATTAAACCTATTAAAGTTGTTATTAAAGTTGGGTTTATTTTGGTTAGGTTGATAGTTTGATTTGTTATTGGACCGTTGAGGTGGTGAGTTTACATTTGTATTTAATATAGTTGATTGTTTGGGTTTGGCCCCTTGTCCCTTCCATTTATTATTGGAAGGTGAAGTATGCTCAGATTTTTTAGGGGGATTTTTATTGTCCTTGTTGGATAATGTTTGACCTGATGCCTCTAAAACTGATAGGGCCTGGTTTAACATATCAAAAAGGAAATCAAGGGTCCAATCTTTACCGACATGTTCCCATTTAACCTTTTCTTTAATTTGTGAAGGCAATTTTTGGGCCAGTAAAACACCCAAGATAGTAGAGCCAGTATCGTCATTGACGGTCAAGCCCTTGACTTTTAAAGATTCGACATAGCAATGTACATCGGCTTTAAAAGCATACAGATCAGAGTATTCATACTTTGGTGGGGTTAATGTAGTTAATTTTAATATTAAGGTCTCCTTGACCTTTGCGGGGCTATCGAAATCCTTCTTAAGAAGACCTCGAATTACTTTATAATTATCACCGATGATGGCATAGCCAGATACCATCTGTTTTGCTGTGCCTTGAAGGCAATCCAATAATAAATCAAGTTTACTAAGGTCAGAGTAATTCTGACCTCCGACATAGTTTTCAAATGATTCAATAAAAGAGGCATATTCTAAAATATTACCACTAAAAGTAGGTAGTTTTTTAATGGGGCGTTTAAATGCTTCCGGCTCTCTAGGGGTAGCCGGAGCAATCGGTGATGTAGGGCGCGAAGCTGGTCGCGAAGGTGGTTTAGTAAGTTCTTTAATTTTATGTTCAATGGCGCTGATGGAATCAAATATAGAAGCATGTCTTTCGTACGTAATGTTACCGTCAATCAAAAGATTTTCCTCGTCAAGGAAATTTGCGATGTTATCATTAACTTCTGTTAATTTAATGTCTAAACTTTCTAACCTTTTTATAAGAGAATTCAATTTGGGAATATCGGGGTTGGCAACCATTAATTGGGTATTAGTTTCGTTAACTGTCTTTGTGACATGAGAACGTAACAATTTGCGCGATTTTTTAAATGTTTCGTATAGTTTAAGGTCACTATCTGACAAATCAGACATGGGGGAGGCCATTTTTAATCAAATATTTAAAAATATATAAAGAGAAAAAATGTGTCTTAAGACACTAAAATATTAAAATATTTAAATTTATCAGATTAAATGTTGATTTGTAATACAAGTACAATATAGATTGTACAAGAAAATATTGTACAAGTACTTAATACAAAAAGAATGTGTCTTGAGACACAAAAATATTAAAATATTCAAACTATAAGATTAAATGTTATTTATAATGTTCAACAAAAAATGTTGAACCGATGAACCGGTTTCAGATGTACCGGTATAAAGCGCTGGAATATTGTATAAAAATTTTATGCATGAAAAGAGTGTCTTGTGACACTAAAATATTCAAATTATAAACTATATTATTTTTATAAGAAAATATGTATATATATCGGATAACTCATTGTGATATATATATATGTGTAAAAATGAAAAATATATATATATATATATATATAAATAATTTTATGAATATTAATGTTATTAGAAATATTTAAAACTAACTTAATATTAAGTAATTGTGTTTATATTACACAAACAGATTTTATATAATAATGAGACTTAAAATTAAATGTTTACAAGGTGTATATTTTTCTATATACCACAAAAGAAAAAAAACAGAAGTCCAAAGATCTTCAATTGAATGAAAAACAGTTACGTGTATTTCTGAATATATATAAAAAAAAAAAAGAAGTTTCATTACCATATATATATATATATAGGTATATATATATATATATATATATATATATATATATATATATATATATATATATATATATATTTAATTTTTTTTATTATTATATAAAGTTATATATATATATATATATATATATATATATATATATATATATATATATATATATATATATATATATATATATATATATACATATATATATATATACATATATATATATATATATATATATATATAATGTAATTTAAAAAATATTTTTTCTAAAATATTTTGAAAGTAAATAACCGTAATGGCTATTTGTTTTAGTTTTATAAATTCTAATTGAAATTTGGATGTGAAAAACTGGAGACTATGTCTCTTGTAAGCTCCCACACAAAAAAAATAAAAATAAAAGCCCCTACAGAGGGGAAAATATATTAAAGGGGAATAATATTAAGTGACACGAGGTCAAACAATAAAAAATATATTAGGGCGCTCTTAAATGGCACAAAAGGCACAAAAGTTGGGCGCCACATAAAATGTGGCGCAAATTAAATGTTTCTAAATGGGGGCGTGAGTTAAAGCACGTTGGGCGCCACTTAAAATGTGGGGATTAGTGACCCAGTCCCAGGTAGCTGGGCTAATGAAGACCAGATCACCAATCTACATTTCTTCCTGCTTCCAAACAAATCTCTGGCGCGGTACCACTTTCGCTCGATTAGTTTGAAAGTAGCCAATGAATAGTAGAATATAAATTGTATATATATGTCATGGTCCTTATCATATTTATTCTAATATATGGCGCAACCACCCAAAAAGAATTATTTGATTCTTGCGCATCATCGCAGAGATATAAACGAACAACACATGAAAGCTAATCCGGAGTTTCTTGTCATGATTATTTAATCGGGTAATTTTTCAAGTTCTAATAAAATATAATGCACTTGAATTTGAACCATCTTCATGCCATCAAGCTTTTCCTCTATTCCAGCCTGATTCTTATGATGGAAGCTCACTCTAATGATTTTGAATTATGCATTCTACAAATATTTCCTCTAAATTTGAACAACAATAATATAGTAGAGATGCAGTCCTGTTACTATAGATTAACCTAGTCAAGCTCCTAGATTGATATACATACCACACACCACATTGTCAAGACATAAATTATTTATGCACAAGATCATCAAGATTCCCTATAATCACATGCATAGAAAGAAATGTAATAATATAATAATTATACACAAGAAGAAGATAATATCAATAATACCAATGCAATAACAATTACATGAATAATAGGAGTTGTTATACTGAATACGTACCAATAATAATTAATAATTAGTCAATAATAATAACGAATTCAAATTGATTCTCGGAACTGCTTGTTGTAATTGCCCAATTCCATGCTGATAATTTGTAAGAATATTTTCTGAAAAAGACTATGCATCCTTCAATAATTTGATAGTTCCACTAATATCTTCTTACTCTAAGTCTTACTTCATATCTCATCCTCTTCAAAGCACAGAGAGTATGATACTGATAAATAAAACATCCTACACAAAATAACACTGATGCACATCATTTGAATATCATCAGATGAAAGAATTGTTCCGTGATTTTGATTATTGAGAACTGCCCACTACAGCAATATTTGTATTGATACTAAATCCACATATGAATATATTTATCATTGAAAACTTGATGATAAATGCCACAAGTCTAACCCCAAATATGTCGTCTTCAATATCTTTATTTGTCATTACGTACTCTGAGACATAAATCTTTATTCTCCAATGTTACAACATTAATAGGTTTATCTAACGGAAGTATTTATCTTTACAAGATATATATACACACATATATATATATATATATAAAAAGATATATATAAAAATAAGAACCACTCTAAGAAACTTTATTGTTTGGTAACACAAAAAATATATCATACTCCAACATTAATCTCTGACATTTGAAGCTAATTACTGTAATAAACATATATCTATCCTATCATATTCCGTGATACTTATATCCATATTAGTTGTTTTAAGATGATTTAGAATGCCAAAGCAGATTAGCCCAAAAAGACACTAGTTAAAGATACTGAAGCTCAAGGCACACTAGCAGCTTACACTAAGAGCTCAACATTTGCTTCCACACTTTGTATTTTCACATCATTTCCCATAAATGATTATGGTTTATGTGAAGCATTTCAACAAAAAACATATACAGAAGACTTCCACCAAATGTTTTAAATGGGAATACACACATTTTACGATGAATTTTACTCTTTCAATTTCTGTTTTTATTTTCTAAGTATTCCCCTTATATTAAATTTTCCCAAATCTTTCATTTTCCTTTTTTCCTTATATTTTTTTTTACATTTTTGTATGATTTTAAATATTTGCATGTATAAAAAAAATAAACAAAATTTACTAGAAAGTCACGTTGGAAAAAAAAGGGTGTGTGTAAATATCATACTTTTAAGCTTTCACCGAAAAAAGAGGGAGAATAAAAGAATAGATAAAAACCTCGAAGATTTCTTCCACCTATCAATAAAACTGGACATCTAAATTTAAGACGAAATAAAAAGTTAGGTTGAAAGGTGATTGACGCGGATTTTTAATATTCAGTGATGAAAACCGAATGACTAAAAAAACGTGGGCCAATCGAATTTAATTCAACCTTGAGAACTATTCTATAAGAAATGTATCAATATTGTATAACAACTCGTGGGTCCACTGTTCAAGTTGAATTATTCTGACTGGAACAACTCAACAAGAAGAGACTGATTTGTCACACAATATCAAAACACTTTTCAAAAATTAATATGTATACGAAACAAAAAACTATTGCCTTTTTTGCTAACATCTGCAAGGAGAGAAGGGTTGGTCAGATGACCGTTAGTGGGGATCCCTAAGTTTGTCCAGAAAGGCTTTATGATGACATACCTACACAAATTTCCTAAAAACACCATTTAACGGAAGGAAGGTTTTCAATTCTCCGCTGTTGATTTATAAAAAAAAAGAATCAAAACAGCCCTAAATTAAACATCGGTAAGACGCCTCCAAAATGGCGCGGAACCTCTAAAATATGAAAGGTAGAGACCCGTCTTAAGGATAGGCCTCGATGAAAGATGTTAAGCTACTCGATACTGCATTGAAAATGATCTCGTAGAATTTCTTTCGACTCGGAAATGCAAAATATGGGACAGAGTCTACTGAGCGTGCAGTAATTAAGAGTGAGAATAATACCTCTCGGTCTCGATCGCTTCCTTATATACTCGATAGAGAAGACGCGAAAAGAGTTACCGACAAGCAATTAATCAAATAAACATCACTTTGAATTAATGATGTTATAAAAACAAATTTACTATCAAAAGATAGCAAATTTAAAACTATATATTAAATAAATAAATTTGTTGAATAAGCTAATTTAGATTTATTATAAAAATCATTAGAAGTTTACAAAGGAAACTTTTGGCAACAATCACATGTTGTTAACTCGTGATTTTTACTTCCATAGAAATTACTTAATA
>JABUQX010045939.1:0-7500 GCA_015478945.1 Trachelipus rathkii | reverse complement strand
TATTATTATTATTATTATTATTATTATTATTATTATTATTATTATTATTAATTATTATTATTATTATTATTATTATTATTATTATTATTATTATTATTATTATTATTATTATTATTATTATTATTATTATTATTATTATTATTTTTATTATTACTATTATTACTATTATTATTATTATTATTATTATTATTAATATGCATTATTATTATTATTATTATTATTATTATTATTATTATTATTATTATTATATTATTATTATTATCTTTTATACAGGAAAAGCAAAATGTTTAATAATAAAAAAGATTTCTAAAAATAAATATATTTTTAAAATAAATAACTTTAAATAAAATAAAACATGAAATAAATAAAACTTTAAACAAAAGAAAATTTAAAAGTTTAGGTTTACTAAAGAAAATTTGAAAATATAAATGTTTCAGGTTAAAGGAAAATGATGTACTCAAAAAATCATAGTTAATGATTAAAGGTTAGAGAAGGGTTATATGAAAACATAAATGTGTCTGTTTGAAAAGAAAATTATTAAAAGTATAGAAACGGAATAAAGTAACAATTCGTTCGCGCTCCAATATTGTGCCTGCGGGTGCGCGCGCAGCCTGTTAAACTACTAGCACCATTGTAACCACTGTTAGTTGGTTGAAACCAGTGTACTAGATCATAGTAACCATCATTACATAGGGTTTGATGCAACATACATTATGCAAGTCTGAAGCAAGTTTCGGAGTCAGGCACCGCGTTACTCTGTTTGCATCTATTCTTTTTACGCTCCGGCTTCGATTCAGTCAAAGCTCTTCAGACTCCAGCTCCGACTCCTCCTCCACTTTGACTCCCGACTCTTAGCAGTTATAAGAACTATAATATAATTGTTACGGGTAAAGTTATCCTGTAAAGAACACTAAATAATTTTTGAATAGGGCTAGTCCATATATTAAAAAATTGAACCCCAAAAATTTGCCTTTCGCCTCAAAAGGTCCGAACCTTAAAAGCGAATAGCCGAAAAATAACTTAGCTTGGGATTCACCCTCATACGGGGCGATGCAGGGTAAACCAGAGTAGATCAGGGGTTACGTCATCAAAAGTAGGGGTATGAAGTTTGAATTGAATACAACCACTAGAACTCGAGAATACAAATTAGAACCCTAACCCTGTGACTCAATACCATATATATATATATATATATATATATATATATTATATATATATATATATATATATATATATATATATATAGTATATATATATATATATATATATATATAAATTAATCTTCAAAATTAACAGTCAAAATTAAAGAACGCGAAGACACTTTATTGGACAATGACAATAACATGGTGGATTCCTCCCCAGAACCGTAGGTTGATAGAGTGTGAGGCCAAGGTGCAGCCAAAGGGTCTCGCAGTAGGGTTCGGAGGTTCGGCGCTGCAAACACACAATGTTGGTACGTACGGCGACGGCCGCGGGGGGTGTTGGGTCTGTCTCAATACCGTGTATGACCCCCTCTGGCACGGATGACTGCCTGACACCGTCCTGGCATGCTCTCGATGAGTGGGCGAATGTCCTGGACAGTGATTTGATCCCATACGTCGTGCAGTGCCTGTCGCAGGTCCGGGAGGGTCCGTGGAGGGGGTTGCAGCTGTCGGATCCGACGTTTCAGGATATCCCACAAATGTTCGATTGGGTTGAGGTCCGGACTATATGCTGGCCACTCCAACGCCGTAATTTGAACATTGGGCCTTGTGTGGTCTTGCATTGTCATGCATTAGGATGAAAGAGTCACCGATGTAGGGGCATATGGCACGACATATGGTTCGAGGATGTCTGTGATATACCTTACGGCTGTAAGAGTGCCTCCATCGATAAAGAGATGCCTCCCCAGACCATAACCGACCCACCTCCAAACGGCGGCACCTGCAGCACATTGCATTGCGCGAACCTCTCCGTCGGTCGTCGGTATACTCTAGCACGCCTGTCCGAGGCGTACAGAGACACTCTCGACTCGTCCGTAAAGAGCACCTTTGCCCAATCGTCGACCGTCCAATGGATGTGTTCTCGGGCAAATGCCAGTCGCGCCCTTCGATGTGCCGTGGTGTGCGGTGGACCTATGGCAGGCCTCCGGGGCCGGTAATTATGTTCCGCAAGGCGTCGACGCACTGTATTGTCACTCACCCTGGTGCCGTGTACCTCCGCCAGCTGTATCTGCAGATGTCGTGCCGTTGTGTGGCGCTCTCGTAATGCACGCAGACGTATAAATCGGTCTTCCACGGGTGTCGTGGCCCTGGGCCTACCTTGTCCTCGCCGGCGATCATGTGTCAGGGTTTCCTGGTACCGTTGGACCACCCGTGCAATCGTTGTGTGCGCTACACCGAACCGTCGACCAAGTGCCCGGTACCCGTGTCCTTCGGCGTGGAGTGTTGTTATCTGCACGCACTGATCTCTTGACAGTTGACGCACTATCCTCTCCATGTTTATCGGAGTCGCTTCGTACGTGAATGATCCCTCGCTCGATTATACCCCCGACATAACCTACCCCCACCTCTCCCAGGTCTAGTTACGTGGTTTATGTTTTCCTAAATTTATCGCGGTGACGGCCCCAATACTGCAGCGAATTCTCTGCGGGGTGGTTACATAGTTACACTGATGCTGTCGTCTGTGTTGGTGTGGGGTTTCATGGGGTTAGGGGCCTTCCCGTTCCTGCGAGTCCAGTATATATGCTTGTTAGTTAATTATAAATTAGTTCTAGTATAGTATAGGGAATATGTTATATATATATATATATATATATATATATATATATATATATATATATATATATATATATATATATATCACTGTGACTCCACACAGTTTTTACTACTCGGGCTCTCTCTCTCTCTCTCTCTCTCTCGAACCACATATTATATTATATATATTATATTATATTATATATATATATTATTATTATTATATATATATATTATATATTATTATTATATATTAATATATATATATATATTATTATACATATATACATATATATTGTTTATTATATAGTATATACAGTTGAGTTAGAGAGTTTGTATATATATATATGCATATATATTATTATTAATAGTTGTATATATATATGAAGTACATATATACATATATATATATATATATATATATATATATATAAAATAAAAATAAATTATTTCAAGAATCACTTTTTTTATACGTTAAAAAAGTGAACTTTTCTGCCTGCCTTCAGACACCATCAAAATGTAATTCAAGAGATGCCAAAGGCAATATATTCAATTTTATAGGCTAAATTCTCATTAATAAATAATTCCTTATTCGATTTAAGCACGAATACCTTTTTTAGTTGATTGAAAAAGTAGCATTATCTAATAGCGCCAGATAATTCTTCCACTTTTTGTTTCCAATTTTACATAACTTTATATTATTATGGTAATATTTTATTTATTTGACCAATTTTAGCAAAAAAATAAGAGAATTTTATCGTAACATTATGAAATTTGTAAAAAGATCAAGCGTTTTATATTGCTACCTCGTGCTACAGCATGATCAGCACGAGTATAGTGAGTACTTTTTATATATATATATATATATATTATGTATATATAGTATATATATATATATATACATATATATATATATATATATATATATATATATATATATATATATATATATATATATATATCAACATTATGTATTGCACAGGGCTGCGGAGTCGGAGTCGGAGTCGTGCAATTTTCCCGGAGTCGGAGTCGAAAACTCTGTGCAAGTGGAGTCGGAGTCGGAGTCGGAGTCGAAGATTCCTGTGTAAGTGGAGTCGGAGTCGGAGTCGAAAATTTAGAGAACTATTATTATTATTATTATTATTATTATTATTATTATTATTATTATTATTATTATTATTATTATTATTATTATTATTATTATTATTATTATTATTATTATTATATTATTATTATTATTATTATTATTATTATTATTATTATTATTTTTTATTTTTGTACATAATTTAATTTCTTTAAAATAATCTTTGAAAATAATATACAGGAGAAGAAGAAGATATATTTACATAGATTTCCCGACGCGTTTCGTCTCTATACTTGAGACATCTTCAGAGGATTATTTCTTGTAAGCGAATGAGTCTTTAAATTGATATATAATAAGTAAATCAAATGATATTGAGTCTGACTGATAATACATTAAATTTTATGTTAATGTCTGGTCAGCATGTAATTTTAAGTTTCTGGACTTCACACGATCCGTATAATATTGTGAAGTGTTTAGAAATATTACCTATAGTTGATTGACCATGTGCCGTATTGAAATGTTCAAAGATTTTGCTGGGACTGTAGAGGTTGATATGCCCTGTCCGACAATCTATTCTTCGTGTAACCAATATATGTCGACGTACAGTCTAACTCAGGGCAGTTAAATTGGTACACAACGTGATGGTTGTCGGGCAAAGCATCTCTTGTGCTAAAGAAGATGACAGTTGTTTGGACTTATGGTATAGTCTGACTTTAATTTTTGAGGTGTCTTTAGTTTTGAGGTGAGAATTCAAATATTACGAAGGCACTTCTCTTCCTTATTGACAAATAGCATTGGAAGTTTTGAAGAAGAAATTTATCTGAAGGTTGAAGCTGATAATCAACATGATCCAAATTTTGTAAGGGTTTTATTAATTAAATTTTCAACTGAATATTGTGGATGATCACAGTTAATTAAATTTTACTTAATGCGGCAAATTTCTTCATCAAAAGTTTTCCAAGTTGAACATAGGTTGTATGCTCTGTAAACTAAAATTTTTACGATAGATTCTTTGTAAATAGTCGGTGAATAGGATCCATAGTTCATATACAGACCATTATCAGTGGGTTTGACATGAATGCCTGTAGATAATGAGCCGTCAGAATTAACATTGATTTTGATGTCTAAAAAACAGATAGCATTATTAACCTAAGTTTCGTATGTGAATTTTAAGCATGACAACTCTTGAATTCTATTGATGAACTGATGTATATGATCTATGTTCCTAAAAATAGTGAGGGTGTCGTCGACATATCTTATGTAAAATACGGGGTTAAAGTTGTTTGTTTCACGAAGGATTTTGTTTTCCAGATTGGACATATAGAAGTCTGCAAATGTAGGTCCAAGTGGTGAGCCCATCGGCACTCCATCAGTTTGTAGATATATGTTTTCTTTAAATTTAAACGGTGTTTGAGTACAACAAATTAATAAAAGGTTCCTCATATGTTGTTCTGATATATCTGGTGGGGGTAGGTTATTTGAGTGATACACTTCGTTAATTATTATGTCAATCGTATCAAGAACCGGTACATTTATGAACAAAGATTCTACATCAAGTGAGGCGAATATATTAGTGACTTCAAGTTTTAAGTTTGATAATTTACATAATGTTTCATTATTTGATTTAACTATGAAAGAGTTATTAAGATATGGTCGGATAATGCTGTTCAGATATTGGGCAATTTATATTATTATTATTATTATTATTATTATTTTTACTTTTGTTGTGCGACATACGTTCTAGACTTCAACCATATATATATATATATATATATATATATTGTGTTAGAGAGATATTACTTTTGGGTTTAAATATACGGATTTAAATATAGTTAATATAGTATATATATATATATATATATATATATATATATGGTACAGGTGAAAATATATATAAATATATATATATATATATATATATATATATATATATATATATATATATATATATATATATATATATATATATATATATATATATATATATATATATCCTAAATTATAAAATCCAGTTTTTTTTTTTTTGTCAGAAATTTTTTTTTTTTTTTTTTTTATTGATTCAAACCACAATAAACATTTTATTATTATTATTATTATTATTATTATTATTATTATTATTATTATTATTATTATTATTATTATTATTATTATTATTATTATTATTATTATTATTATTATTGAAACTGAAAGTATTAAACTGTTAATTTTATAATGGCTGTTTTATAATAAAAATAAAAATAATTTGCATTATAATTACGTTATACATTTGTTTCCGAAACTGAAATATATTTGTTTGTCATGTGTTGCGCCTGCATCTTTATGTCTTTACGGTACTTTACCGTATAGCATTTGGAGATTAGATTCATTGGAAAAGTGGTATATTTTTTATTCTCAAAAGCAAGCGAAAAAAAATAGTTGAAACAAAAAATGTTTTACTGTAACTCTGTAAGCACTAATCTGAGTCAGAGTCGAAATTTTGAATTTGACTGCTGGAGTCGGAGTCGGAGTCGGAGTCGGAGTCGAAAATTTTTGTTTAAGTGGAGTCGGTGTCGAAAATTTTTTTTTAAGTGGAGTCGGAGTCGGAGTCGAAAATCCAAATTTGAATTTAAGGAGTCGGAGTCGGAGTCGGAGTCGGAGTCGAAAAATTTATTTTACGACTCCGCAGCCCTGATTTCGTGAAGGACGCGTTGGCTGCTTATTTGCCATCAGTTAAAGTCATAAATCCAAGTTAGCTCCAAATGTTTCTTCAAGGGGGCGCAGGCCACGTAAACTGACACGACTAGGGTTACGTCATCAAACGATTGAATGATAAGAGGTCTCTAAGACTCCGGTTGGTAGGAACGCTACAAGCATGGAAACGGTTCTTAAGGGTTGGCGAACTTGTGCCGTTACTATATAATATATATATGGGAGAAACAGCAGCATATATATATATATATATATATATATATATATATATATATATATATATATATATATATATATATATATATATATATATATATATATATATGTGTGTGTGTGTGTGTGTGTGTGTGTGTGTACGTGTATGTGTGTGTGTGTGTGTTTATGTTTGTTAGAAGTAAATAGGTTGTGTAAAAATATGTGCGTGAGCATGAAATCTATAGATAAAATGATGTTAATCAATACTTTTTAAAAATAAAAACTCGGTTAGAATACAACAAAAATTATTATTTTTTAGAATTAATTTAACACTCATCATTAAAATCACAACAGGTTTCTCTTCTATTTTCTTACTTCTTTTTGGTTTATGCATAAACCAAAACAAAAGGCGAAAATTCTTCACCTTTTTCAACTTTCGATTTCGTTCGAAGTTCCAAACAAAGCAAAAGGATTATCAATCACCTTTACCATCCTCATGACCTCACCTCTTGAACACACCTTTTCTTCGATAACATTCTATTGTCTATGAATGTGCGTTTTCTACTTAAGACTGTCGTTGTCTCCCTCCCTCTCTCTCTCTCTTCTCTCTCTCTTCTCTATAGCAGTATGAGAGTAGTTATATATATATAGGTATATATATATATATATATATATATATATATATATATATATATATATATATATATATGGCGTTATATATATGAAGCGGTAAACGCGAAAGCGTTTCAATGATAAATGCGAAAACGGTTCAAACGATAAATGAACGAAGTGGCACTG
>JABUQX010045938.1:7500-33010 GCA_015478945.1 Trachelipus rathkii | reverse complement strand
AGCTAACCATTTCATTGTGGAATGGAAAGCTGTTCTTTGCTCCTTCTTGAATTTTTGGATGTAGGGATCCTTTAATAATGTTTAATTTTGTATTTGCCGGTTGTCTTTTTTGTTTTGCTTTGGTTTAATTGGGGTTTATTTCTTAGGGGTTTTTGGTAAAGGGTTTATGGTGATTGTTTTTTTCCGTCCCCGCTTTTTGATATCCCTTTGGTCAATTTTGTTCTTATCCTGACAGATCCAAAGGGGGATTCCCTTGCACTGACTGAATATCTGGGCGACCCAGTTTTCGATTACATTTATTCGATTTAGTCCTAGTTCCCAGATTCCTCGCTTTATTCAGGGACTTCAGTTCATGAGAAGCACTGAATGAGGACCCAAAGTGGCACCGACAAATTATATTTGTTTTTCAGTAACTTCTTTCCCCTTCTTTTATTGAATTATGTATTTGAAACTTCTTAAAAAAAATTTTTTGCAGTCAAATTCTGATTGATATTTTTTTAGTGTTCCGATTTTTCCATACTATGGGAGAGAAGTCGAGGCCGCGTACGGCGTACATTGGTTCGTTAGGTTGACAGCCTTTCGAGCCATAGACATTGTACGTTCTCATCTTGTCTCTGTCTGAATTGAACTTTTCCAGCTTGCGCCTTTAGAAAAACTATCCTTATATTGGGTTCGCGTTGGCTTTTGTTGTTTGTTTCGCACTTGTTATAGATTTAACTCATTGAGTATTGCGGGCAATTCCGCTTGCTAACATAAGTTCATTGAAAACCACTTCTGTGTCAGATGATTAATGTTCTATGAACTGTTTCCATAGTTTTTCAGTTATTTGAAACTATTTACTTTCGTTTTTGACATTTTAATTAATCAATATCACATTTTTACCAGCTTCCTGTTCTCATTCCTCTTTTCCTTATTTATTTTTCATTCGTATGATTCAGTTTGGATGCCGCTATCCATAATAGCTAGAGATAATTTGCCTTTATTTTTGGAATTTCTTATCAGTCAATAAAAAGTTCTCGGATATATTAGTTGAAATGTTGCAATTTTTTAATTCTTTTCTTATATTAATTTGTTTTTTATCTACGCCCACATATCATAATAATAGCAATAATTTAGTTTTACTTGTGCTTGCATCCATTTTTAATGCAAAGAGCGTCCCTTTAGATTTTAAGTGTGTATTTTATGCTTATAACTCTTCTTCTAGACTGTTTTTGATTTTTCCGGCTCTAGGAACTTCCAGTTTCGAGTCTGTCTCACCTATGCTTTAAATCTACTCTTGCAAATCCTAAGGGAGTCACTATCTTTAAAACCATATATAATCAATTTTAGTTTGATTTTTCATTTGAATAGACGAACACGTTACTTTAACAATGAAGAGTATTCCACTTTGGCTTAGTTATTCAAATAGGATTTCCATTCGCCTGAACCAGCTCTTTCTGCTTACCTTTCTTTTTGTAACAATTGCAGCAGTTTCTGGTGGAGGTTTTATGTTTCTTCAATTTAAAGGATGTAGATGTTATGTGGCCAAGGTAACGGTGGTTTGGTACGTCTTTAAATCCATTTGATCGGGATGGCTGGTTTCCATTACTGTGTTAAGCTATGTTCATATTGACAATGTAAGTATTTTTTTCAGAGAAGAATAAGAATTTTTAAGTAATGGGCGTTTCGATTTGTGGTTTAGTTGATGATTTTTCTAAGGACAATAACTTATTTTACAGTTACTAAGGGTATAGACCTTTTTTGTTAGATAATTGAATCAGGTATTAATAACTAGCATAATTTCATGAAAGTAATATATATAATATTTTTTATATATATATATTTATATATATATATATAATTATTATTATATTTATATTATATATATTTTTTATATATTATTATATATCTATATATTTCGCTTTTATCAGAACATTTTAACTCAATGTCCACGTATAGAACTATCTAGGATTGGAGGTGATTCTTCTCATTTTAACATATATTATTATATTATATATTATATATATATTATCGATTATAATATAATATATATATATATATATTATATATATATATATTATTCTATTATCTTATATATTAATTATAATATTTATATTTTTATATAATATATCATTATATATATTATTTATATCATATTTATATTAATTTATATATAATATAATGATATTTATTTATATTATATTTATATATTATATGATCTTATTATTATATTTAATTATTATATATATATAATATATTTATATTATAATTATAATTTTATTATATATTTTATATATTATATATTCTATATTATATATATGCCTCATATATTATTTTATATTATATATTATATTATTATTATATTATATATTATTTATATATTTAACATATACGTAATTTATTTAATATTTACTTATTTTGTACATTGGCGGGTCGGGCAAGGCCTCGTCTTTTTCTTGCGGCTCTGGCTCCAAGTACCTCGCAATTTCCCGCCTCCCCCGATCCCCCGGCTCAGGCTCAGGCAAAGCCCAACAGATATCGCACCTTTGCGTCACGGCTCACCAGGCTCCGGCTCACGGATTCCAGACCACCTCCCAAATAATTTTAGCCCTCCGGTCCTAAGCGCCTTCCACCACCTACACATTTGACGGTATGGATCCCCACACACGGCTCCAGTCACCGGCTCCAGGCCTAAGAAGATAACTGGTAAAGCGGAGACTTCTTGGTCATTTTATAGAATAACTGGACACAATACAAAATACTGAACCAGTCTCGAAACCGTGAAAAAGTGAGCTGAAAATTATATATCACAACAAAGTGGCAGGTCTTTCAAATAATAATAATAATGTTTAGAAATAATCAATTTCCATCTGAATCGATTATAATTCCTTTTCTGAATTTTTGAAGGAAGCCTTAAGTTTTGCATCATTTTTAACTTTTTTCTTAATCAAAAATATCTGATTGAAAAAAGGCATTAGTCTGTGAGATAGATGTTAACAAATTAATACAGTAAATTGAGTAAGCAGTATTGAAAAGCACTATAGCTCTGATTTAAAAGTCATTTACTAATTAGTGATGAAGGTAACTCCGAATTAAGAATACGACATACCGAATCGAGTTATTTAAGTAGCATCAGCGATTTGACTGCGGATGTTGAGAGGATGTTTATTGTAGAGATTTTGATAAAAGAATTTTATAATAAGCCTAGATTAGCGGATGATCTGAAAAGAAAATAGAAACATGACATGAGTTAAAGAAACCACTTGCAACAAACCCAGGTTGAAATCAATTCTAATGTTATAAAAGACCTTACAACTGAGATGGAATAGTTACACTTCATTATGATGGAGCAAGTATTGCATAAAAATATTGATTAGTTAACCAGTTGTTTCAAAAGTTACATTATTACTTACTTGTGAACAAATGACATCATATCAAGGCTGTACCTCTTGCACCTCTCCCCTTGCCCTCCGCCTCTCATCCTGAGGCTACTTTTGCATCGCCCATCTCCATCAGCACTAATGCTATTATCTCTCCCCGTGCTCTCCCCTCTATTCCTATCGCGTACTCTGACTCTGCACTACGTGTATGCCAAGCTGCTAGTGCCTACGACACTCTCCGGCATGCTACCTTCACCATGCATACCTGCCATCACCTACCTACCACGGCAGTACTTCGCCTGCAGTGACTCTTCCGCGCGCATCCCATCCGCGTTATCGCACATCTCACGTAAGCATCGCGAATTGCACCACATTGCTAGCTGGACAGCTGAGGACGAGTGTTCCCAACCACAGGCCACACAAACGCGCCACTCTTCCACCAACCACCGTTCGGCCTTCAACTAGTACGCCGCCCACCTGAGTCATTCTGCCCCAAGATCACTCCAGAACACTCTCTCAGTTCCAGCGTCAGTGCACTCCCTGCAGGTCACTAAACTTACTACAGGTACCACTCTGTCAGAATAGTCTTGTTAGCCGAGACAGATTACATATCCGATACGCATAATCACTCCCGTCAGCGCCTGACCGTCCCTCATCGACTGTCACCGCATTCCTCCTACTCCTCATCACGCCATCCACTCCCTTCTAGAATCGTTATTAAAGCACAAAATACCTATATTTGATTTAACTAATAATTAATCACGATTTAATATAATTAATTGTAATATTATTTCTTAGATAGAACGTGTGGAAACGAGGTTGGTGTGGGCTGCCATTTGAGTTAGGTACCAGTCAATAACATGGTAAACATTATATTATAGTTGTTGATAAATATATTATATATATATAACGAATATATATCTTATATATTATATTCTATATTATTCTCTCTACTCTATATATCTCTCTATCTATATATTCTATTCATAATATATATATATATTTATTTATAATAGTTATGATAGTCCATAAAAATTTTCATAATGCAATAAAATTTATCTAAAACTTCATATTGTGTTAAATTATCTAATTACTCCATATTATATATGGATAATATATATATTATTTTTATTATGTAAATATATAGTTATTTATACTATAATATATTATATATACTTACTAATCAAATTGTTATTACCATTATATATTATTAATTATTCTACTATATTTTATATACGTACTATATCGCCTACTTTAATCTATATATATAATTAATATCTTATATTGATATATATATATCTTATAGCACCATTTACATATTATATATATATATATTTTTTGTGATATATATATATATATATACTCCTATTATTTATTACTATATATTATTAATATATATATTTAAAACAATAGAAAAGATTAGGAATAAGGGATAGTAAAAGAAAATACGCAATCAAGATGAAGATCCGAGGGGATGAGAAAAATGACATTTGCGCATAACACTACGAATGATGGAGCCATAAATATTAAAAGAGTAATTATTTATTAAATATCACTGGTTTTAAAGACAAGTTTGAAAAAATCTGGTTTCAATTTGAATTTTCGATACCTATATATTATTATATATATTACTATATTATTATATATATATTATATGGTAATCTATGCCCAAACATCTATTAATATTTCTCTACCTATTATTTATATATCTCTACTAATATATATAATTTACTATATTCATATATTATTAGATATTTATTATGATATATTCTAATTTTACATTGCAGGTGGCATAGTGTAGAAGGGTGAATGTGACAGATCATTATATACGAGATGAACGGTTTAAGGTTCGCCTGTTACGAGCATAATCAATCTCGTTTAAGATATCGGGTCCTATAGACGTAATTTTTTTTCAACTACAGATACAATATATCGGAGCGATTACCTTTACTAGACGAGATAAGTTTTGGGTTATTTGATATCTCCGACTACATCTTTTATAATAATGGGTTATCACGACATTCTAATTTTTTTTTTTATTATTCGTATATTTCGGCTATGTACATTCTATATATCTAGGATATATAGTTTTATATATATATACTTATTATACTATATATATATATTTCCTATATTCTCAAACCGATACTATATATATTTATTACTTTACCTTATTATCGAGAGCGAGAGAGAGGAGGGAGGTGTACAGCATCACTTGGCAGTTATACTTAATCAATTTTATGGTGAGCTTTATCTTCTTGCGTTCAATATTTTTTTACACCTCATCATCCAAGCAATTTATGAACCACACCATTTGATGCACTAAATAACATAATTAAAGTAAAAAAATTTCTGAAAACATTAATGGACCATACTACTACTAATAATCAATATTGTGTGGGGCGAGAAAAGTTGAAATCGTAATATGTCCCTGCGTGTTGAATAGAACAGAGACTAGGGAAGGGCGGAGGGTTGTTGAGTTGGCTGCCAATACCCAGAACTACTATTTTGTAGGATGCCTGTATGCATGAGTAGGAGATTGGTAGTGATGCAAGACTAACGAGTTCTAATTCATATAAGACCGTAATGTATGATAGTATGCAGGTACGAATGTACGAGCTCCTGTTGAGGCCCGAGAGGAGCAACGGTGTGGGATGATTAGAAGGGACAAAAATTGTTTGCTTGATGTGATGAAAAAAGGAAGAAAGGATAATGGCGAAATTGAGTGCTTTTTTTTCCCCCCCCATTGTATTGTTTCATTATAATCCAGTCTCTTCCGGATAATGCTATTGTCAATTTACCCTTACCCCACTTTCTAGTTTAGTAAAGACTTTTTTGAGTAAGAGATATTGTAGACTTTGTGAGTGTGAGTCGTAGTGAGAATAGATTATCATGGTTTAACTTAAGTTTGAAAGGTCAGGTTGTGGTGGTTGTGATTATGGTTATTATGAGGGTACTTAGGTTTGCTAGCGAGTACCAGATTTTCTTCCTTGGTATCTGATGATGTTTTTTAGACTGGTCGTGATAGGAGCTCTTGTTGTGTGTTGGTGGATGAATGGTTCTGGTGGATAATAAAAGGGTGGTATTACAGGTGGTGCTTTGGCGGTGTTGGAGAAATGCGATGGTGTAGCGGATACGGTGATTGAATTTCTGGTTGAGGAGAGAGACGGGTATGTGTGTAAGTAATACTTTATTTAAACAAAAGAGTTATAGGCCTTAATGAGTTTTGTGTAGGTAGAGCGTGGTATAGCTTCAGTGAAGTTGATGATTTTTGTGGTTGCTGTGGGAAAGGAGATGTTGATATGCTGTGGATGTTAAAAGTGAGGGGTTTAGGATGGGGTTATTAGGCCTATTATGTTGTTAATGTTAAAAATTAGTTGGGGCATGGAATGCGGGAGGGAAGTTGATAAGGGAAGGACAGTGCAGGATAAATTAGAAGTGAAAGTTAGTCAAAAGTTTAAGGATAAGTATATAAGAGAGATACAGTTAAATAGAATGGGATGTGAAAAAGTGAAATGAAACAATGTAGGAGAAAATGAGGCAACTTGCGTTAGAAGTGAAAAGAGTATGTGATGTGATAAGTTAGGACGTTAGAATGTTAAAAGAGACGTGGTGGATGAAGAACGCCGTCGACTGAAGCTGTTTAGTTAAGGTAAAAAAAGAAGCAGTGGTTGTGTCCATAAAGGAAATGATGAAGTTTAAAAGAAGTGCTTGGATTTTATATAAGAGGAAAAAAGAAAATCATGGTAAGAGGTACTTAAGCAAAGGAAGAGGTAAATGAAAAGTTTGGAGGGAGGATGGGGAAGGGGAAGGAGTTTTCATGGTATAGAGACAAGACACAATAGATGAGATAAGGGAACTGGATCAGATAATGGATAGGGATGGTGATTTTGAATGCATGAATATGGATGTGAGGGGGTCGTGGAAGAAAATTAGAAACATCTACATTGGTATAGTAACTGCAGAGTTGATAGTGAGTGTGCTGGGTCTGTGGTGCAAGAAGGGATAGGTATTTTGGCGTGGATGGGTTTTGCGGGGATGTAATTGGTAGGTCTGAAAGTTGAAGATTTGGTATTGAAGGTAAAAATGAATTATGGGGAAATGATAAAAAGCCGGAGGACGAGATGGTGTTGATTGGATATGGAAGTTTGCTGCTAATAAAGATGTTTCGTGCGAGGACATATTCAGTTACGAGGCGATGGAGGAGAGCAGTAATAGTACCCTTATATAGTTAGCTTAAGTTGGAGAGATAAAGGGAATGTAGATTATAGGCGAATGCGTTTATGAGTGTTGTAGGATGATATATGTGGTATTTTGGTAGAAAGAGTGAGTTGAGTGACCTGAGATGTTTGAGAGAAGAACCAAGGTGAGTTAGGAGTGGTAGGATGTTTTGATATTAATCTTATTGAAGCATGATAACAGAGGGAAAATGAGGAGAGAACAGATGAATTGTATTTAGATTCTCTTCTGGTTGCACACCGGAGTATGATGGGTTAAGAGGGCGCTCATATGGAAGGGTTATCGATTTTAAGTGGTTTGTGGTAGCGCTTCCTGATGGAATAACAGTCTCGTATGAAGCTATGATTGTGTATAGGAATAAATGGTGTAAAAATGATTGGTTTAAATATTAATGAGGGTGAGGAAGGGTTCAAAAACTAGTGATTATGTATACTTGGTTATTAATTCTGTTATATGGATGGGCTTTATGAAAGAATTAGACGATGGGCGGTGAAGAATGCGTGTTAGAATGATGAGATGGGATGCGTGAGAGGGTGAATACCCTATTATTTGAGGGATTTGGTTTTGTGTGGAGAATTGTTAGAGATGTTTGGCATTGGAAGCACATTTGGAAGAGAAGGGTGTGTACAAAGGAGGGGTTGGAGTAAACCCCGTAGTAGGGTAGGTCTATGGCATCTGTGCGTCGAGGACAAGCTCACATACGAGTTGAGTTTGTTAGATGAGTGAGAAGATGGGCAACACAAGTGTCCTGAGTTTAATATTAATAAGAAGGACTTAGTCATGTCTTGGACATGAGAAGGGGACAAGGTTATGAAATGTAGTAGGAAGTTGTTGCAATAACGAGACAGGAACCGGTGAAGATGGTGAAAATTAAAATAGTTAGCGTAGAAATGTAAAGCGGGACAAAGTATATGGATGTGATAGAAGATTTGAATCGAGCGGTATTGTTCGAATAATGTTCTTATTAGTTAAGCTAGTGGAATTTATTGATATGCTAGACAAAGAATATATATGATAGTTTAAATGTGTTAACGCAATGAGAGAATTACTTTAGAGGGATATATTATACGCGTGTGGAGGAATGAATAAAATATGCGAGAATGCACCGTATTAGAGAGTTGTGTCAGAACAACAAAAAAAACAAAAAATAAAAACAATGTGTGAGAAAGGCGGGTCCGTTATAAGAAGAATACTGAACAACAAGTTGTCCATGCAGAATGGGTCTCGGTATGTGGAAAGGAAATGAATGCAGTAGGTTGGTTAAGCAGGAACTCACGATGATAGTACAGCAGCAAAATGTTGGATGAAGGTAGAGGAGAAAGAAGAAAAGTGGATTGAGCATAAAGGAAATGTCTGAAGGAGAGAATCGTCGGTTGTAGAGAGTGAGGAATAACCAGTTGCGCTATAGGAGTGCTAATGGATCTGGTTTGCGGGGACTATGGTTTGGAAAAATTGCGGCTAGGGTGAACCACTCCACTTTGCCGATTTACCTAGTGGGGTGGTATCGTACTGAGGTAAGTGAACGATATATGGGTGGAATTTTATAACATGCGACTTTAGTTATTTATCATTCATGGTAAAGACGGGCGGCGGTGGCTAGGCTTTATTTTAGATTCTTGTCTATCTTTATATGCTTTTATTTTAGATGCAGTAAGCAATCACACCATCTTGGGGCGGAAAAGGTAGGATGAGACGATAAGAGAAGAGCAAGAAGCTCTATTTACTACATATTATACTCTATATATAATATTATATCTTATATAATATTATATTTTATATATATACTATATTATTATATTATATCTATATATGATATTAATATATATATATACTTATATTATATTATATTACATTGTACCTTATATCAATATATCTTATTGACCATTTATGTTAGATATGGTCGGGTTAAATAACTAATATTAGCTAGAAGTTCGTTATTTACTTATTTATTCTCTCTCTCACTCACCAAACAGACCTCCCCCTGCTTTACATCTTTTTTACCTTTTTAGGTATGTAGTGTATGTTGCATTTTAAAGTAGTTAATGTGTAGTTTTTTTAACAATAATTCAATTTTGTTAAAGATAAAAGTGTGCAACTGGATAACCTCCAATGGAAACCAATGCCTATTGGCGGGGAACAAATTAAAATGAAAAACCAAAACTTTTTACAAAACTCAGTAATTACTGAAAGGATTTTAACGGATTAAATATGCTTTTCTAAACTATTAGTGCAATTTTCTTATTAAAGGTAGGAAAGGTTGTGCTTTAGAAAATTAATTTTTCTGCCTTTCTGCTGACGTCTTCTATTTCATTTTAAGAAAAATATTTAGCGGTGATTGTTAAAATATCATATAATGGGACACTAGTTGGGGGACCAGGAACGTATTTAATTGAGATGGGGTAAAATATTTTGAAGCAAAGATAGCATTACTGAATTGTGCAGAAAAATGACAAATTAAAGTTAAGATGTGCAACATATGTTAACACCACATACATAATTGACGTAAGACGGGTTCTAAGCAATTTGAGATAAGGAGTCCTTCCTGGACCTGCATTAAAACACAAGTTTTCGCTTGATGTGATTGCAGGGTTTTTGAGAACAGATGGCACAAAGTCGGAGGTAGGAAATGATTGCGAGAAGAAGGTCGGAGACGTTATTGCAGTGCTAAACGAACTTACGAAGCGCAACCAGTAAAAGCCGAGGGGGGAAGGGAATGAGAGAGAAGGATGAACTACTCATACACATATGTGATGCTGATATTACACTGAACATTATAAGTAGTAATCAAAGTAATCAAGAGTAAAGCTGATCTAAATTGTAAATAACAGGCTTGCAGGAGAATAGAAAGTAAAGCCATGTAGAAACAGTTTTACACAATGAGGAAGTTCAAATGATATTTTATAAGGCTAATCTATTACATTACTAAGGGTTCATTCCGCATATTATCACTTGTTCCCATGTCTTTTATGAGTGGCCCAAAATTTGTCCGACAACTTCAAGATATGTAACATTCTCTAAAATGAGGGGGAAATAAAATATTTTAATGGAAAACAGGCATCATTTATTTATAATTTTTATTGATAAAAATTAACACATTCACTTTGATTTAATTTAAATATTTTTACATTTATCCTTTGGCCTTTTTACATATTATGATAGTATATCATTAATCTTTGAGAAATCGATTATTTATTAATAAAAAATGATTTAAGAAGCAAAGGGAAAAACATTAAATTTATTTAATAGAATAACAAAGTTTTAAAATCATATATATAAGTAGAAACTTATATTTCTGGTCGCGTACCATGTAGGTAAAAGCAAAGAAAATTATATTTGTACTCATATAACCTAGGTGAAAGAACGATGAATTACAATTTATTTTTTTTTAATTTTATTAAAAAAATTCATGTTTTTTTAACTTTTATTATAATAAATGACATACCCATGTGAAATACATTTTGGGTTTTTCGATTTATAGGCCTTATAGAATTCTAGCCAGTATATTTTTATCCGAGTTATCCGATATAGGTTATAGATGATAAAGTTTTCGTTTAAGATTTATGGTGTATCAGAGATACCATTTTTAGTTTATAGTGGAAACTGTCAGTTCCTTCAATCAAGATATGTTTGATATTATTATCTTATATATATTATTTATACTATAATATATATATATATTTATATTATAATATATATATATTTAATATATATATATATATACTATATTATAATATATATATATATTTACTAGTTTACATTGTTTGATTAAAATTTACCATTTAATTTTTCTGCTGGGTCCTGAGAAGAACCGACGGAGTGCTAGAAAGTACGAACTGATTGCAACGAGCCAACTAGATTTTCAATTTGTAAGTCTCTTTTGGGTTTATACATTGTTTTTCAATTATTATAATTTGCAATTTCTCTACGTGGATTGCTGCTTTCTTCAAACTTCTGAAATTTTTGTCTATTATATCAATATTATTATCAGTATATATATTAGATGATTATATCACTCTATTATCTATTTATATCTTATATATATATATATTATTATATACTATATTTCTATTATATATAATGTCTTTAATTTCATAATGCATAGAACATTATATACATGTATTTCTTACTATAATATTATTCTTATTATATTCATTAATATTCTATACTTTATATTATATACTTATCTTATAATACTAGTATATTCTCCATACATTAGTATATTATTTCGTACTATATATATGATATATATAAATTATTTACTATACATATTTAATATATATCTATATCTTATACTAGTACTTTATACATATATACTACTTGTCAAAATATGGTTACATTACTATACATTATTATTTATAAATCTTTTATACTATATATTATATATATATATATATTTCTATATAATATATATATCATATCTATATATTATATCTATATATACATATATAATACTATATCTTATTATTATTATCTACTTATTATATACCTTATTTATATATATATATATATTAATCATAATACTATACTACTTTCATTATTATCAATAATATCTATATCTTATTCATATATCATATTAATCATATCAATATATTCTATTTCTCTTATATATATAATTATTAATATTTATTCATTCTCTTATTATTATTACTTTATATATATATATATATTTATATATATATTTATATATATCATCTATACTAATTATATATATTTCTCACTTATATAATCTATATATACATATCTTACTTACATCTTACATCTTATTACTTTTTATCTTATACTAATATATATATCTATCTTTACTTACTATTCATTGGCTTACTCTATAATTTTTATATATATCCTATATTATTATCTAATTTACTATAATTACTATCATATATTATTATATATAAACTATAATTCGGTGGGGGTTCATAGCGATAATTATAGAGATCAATTATTTAGATACGATAAGGTTTCGGGTTAACTCTGTTATAACCCCGATTATCCTTTTCACAGTAATAGTCTATAATAACGAGATTTAATTTTTGTTCCCTAACATCTAAACGAATACCTATTGGAACATATTTTCACCCGATTAATAGCCTTTAGGCTTATGATGATAGCACGAATAAATCTCTTTATCAAATAAGAGCCGTGTGAGAGATTATTTTTTGTTATTATACGTACATATCTAATATATATCTTATATATAATATAATGATAACCTATATATAATAATAATAATATTTCTCATTTATTATTCAAATTTTTATATATATCGTACTATAGGGTAAAATCTACAAAATATAATAAAACCTATTCCACCAATTATTATTTATAATAATAAATTAACATACTATTATTATGTTATATTTACTTACTATATATACTTATATAATATATATATTCTCATATAATTTATATTATAATATTCATTTACTGTATATACTACTCTCTCATACTATTAGCTATCAATATTTCTCTATTGTGTATATAATACTACATTATATCTATAATATATATATTACAATTAACATAGATTATATATATTCATATACCTGATTACTTACAATTACAGTTTATTATATCTTTATATATATAATAATTCAATTTTTATATATATATATATATATAATATAATATATATAACAATACTTAATATCATATTATCAATAATTAATTCTATATTATTATTATATATTATATATACTCAATATATATATATAATATTATATATCTATATACTATATATAATAACCTATACATAATATTAATATATATATATATATATTATTATACTATAATACCAACTATATATATATATATATACATTATCTCATATTTAATAAATACTTACATTGAGACTTCTATTAAGCTATCATTATTCTTTTAATATATGATAATAATCACACTACACTATTTCCTCATATATAATCCTACTTCATCCAATAATAATATACAATCTGATTATTACACGATCCTAGATATTTCCAACCTAATTAATGATACTATTTCGAATACTTAATAAACAACGCAATCAAAATTACTAAAATAACATAATATAATTAATACACACATAATAATAATCCTAACATATAGAACTATGTCACACTACTCAAATACTCATTATCCAATCCACTATTAATACCACTACAACAAACACATATAACCTCAAATTGTACCTATTCATATTACTTATTAGCTCTATATTCATCATACATTTAATCTATATACCGCTCACCTTATATATATACTATTCACTATCTTAGTCTATATAGTCATACTACTATTACTATATCATACGATCTTCACCTGGTAGTCTCATCACTAACTATTATATATGCTTCTCTACTTTTATATATATTTCATTATACCATAAATTATTATATTTACTAATATTATTATATATTATATTATCTTATATATATAGTTTATATAATTCTATATATACTCAATAAATACTCAACTACATAAAAAATATAAAAAAAAAATATAAACATAAGATGATTATCTTCGACTATATATATTAAATCCCAATCATTGGTAGAAACTTGGGAGTGTAAGGAAGAACATATATATCATAGTTAATTTCAAATAATAGCAATGTGTGTTATTAATCTCAATTCTTCTAGATAGAACTTAGTGGTTATCAAGACGAGAGAGATTGATTTACTTAAACACTTAAGGCGCGAATTAAACGTGAGAAATGTGTTAATATTAAAGTATCCATTGTTATAAACATTAACGAGAATACTCAAGATAGAGAGAAATGGCAATTATCTAAACAAGTAACAGACCCTGGACATAATCCGATGAAAAAACACATAATATTTGGTTAATGTGGTAACGTTTTTTTTTTTTTTTTTTTTATTATTCTTTTTATAAAATTGAGAAAAGAGTTATAACACAACTAGAACCACAAAGAAACAAAATCTAACATCCAAACAAAAAATTGATTTGCTCTGTCGTTGACGTTCTTTCCCTTTATTGGAAAAGGAGTCTTAATGGAAAATTAGGAGTCATAATTGTCCACACAGTGATAACATAAAAAAATATGCTCTTTGTATAAACCTACATGCTACAAAAATTTTGGCATCTTAATTGTAGAGGACCCTTATCGTTTTTTAATTAATCCTAAGGTGAACGTTATTAATAGATATACCTATCTAATTTGAAAAATATTTCTAGTTTTTAATATAATCTGATTTTAATAAATCAATCTATTGAACCTAAACATTTTTTTTCTTTGTACTTTGTAGTATCCAATAAAAGATAAAACACAAACGAATAAAAAAAAAAAAAAATAAAACAAAACGTTACCCACCAATATTTATACTACATTAATATGCCGTTATCAGAGTCTATGCCTAGTTCAGCAACGAACATGTGTATGATTTTAAACTTTCTTTTTCCATATTTTATAATTATTAACTTGCAATAAATTTGACGTGTTTAGAACCAACAGGTTCAAAAGCACTATTCTTCTACACATAGGGATATATTGTTATAAAAGGATATTATATAAAGTCAAATAAAGGGACTTTTTGAAACTCGGCTGAAGTAAAAGATTCAGAAAAGGTTTGCTCATGCATATATTAATATAGTGTTCAAGTGCATGTTGAACTCAACAAACTTTGTGTAAGTTAAGTCTATTTATTAAAACATTAAAATATTGCACAATTTTAACGTTTCTGAAATATTAAGGTATTATTAGTTAAATAACATAGCAAACTCATATTTTAAGATATATGGAAATTAGGTTAATAAATAATCTTCTATTATAATTTATATATTATATCTTATATATATATATTAATATATATAAATACCTGCATATATATATTATAATATATATAATATTAATATATATAATATATATATTAATATAATATATTATATATGTATATATATGTATATATATATAATATATATTATTATTAATATTATTAATATAATAATAATATCATATATAATTATAAAATAATTAAATGATTATTTATATTTATTTAGTTTAGTAAGTATAATTATATTATTATATATATATTTTAACCCACTATTTTACCATATGTTCGTAAATACTATAATTCTAAATTACTAACTAGTACCCCATCATTATAATTTAACAACTATATATATATATAAGTATATTAGTATATAATTTAATTATTAATAAATATTTATATTATTATTATATATTATACATGGAGTAAATAATATTTATTTAATAGATATTAAAGTTAAATGTATATTATATACCTCATATTAACTATACTCTATTTATGGTAATGTTATTATCTTTCTTTTCTTTCTCTTATCTAGCTCCTCTTTTATTGGACCTACTCAAGACTGGGGGGTACAGGTGGTGCGGATGGGTTCATTGGTATCGGAAAAAAGAAGACAAGGCAGTAGTAAGATTTAATGACATAATGAGATAATTCGAAAATAAGGATAATGACCAAGCACCATTTTAACCGCAAGGGTGCCCTCCTGTTACCTCTTAATTAGTAGGACATTCGCGTCACTTGATCAAGAAGAAATAGCACCTATAGGTGATTATAATTATTTATGTCCTTGGTTAGAGTTCTATTACTATAGGTTTGATTTCCTGTATTCAGAATATAGAAATCTTTGAACATTTGTCATTAATTAAAGTACATTAACTTTTATATTCGTTTTGCAAATAAGACAATGGTTAGAAAGAGTACTGAGGAACGGAAGCTCATTAGATAGAGCCGACAAGAGAGAGATAAACATGGGCGGACGGGAACTCTTAGTGGGGTAAAAATTCGGGTCAGATCTATAAGGGGGATCATCCCTTATTGGCCGCAGTTAGGGCACAACCATTTGCCCTTGCCATAGATAACATAAACTCGTTGGGCATTTATTTTTTCACTTTCCTATTATGCTCACAACCTTTTTTATTCTCACGCTCTGCCTAAACTCACATTTTCTCTCCCTTTCAGAATGTCGTTTTTATTCATATCTCAGACTAAATTATTGTTCAATTCAAACTTTTTATTCTTCGTTCTCCAAGCCCTGGTATATGGTTCCCAGACATAATTCGCACACTAATGAATAGTACACAACCGCCGCTTGAAGCACCAAACCTCGACTTTATATATCTTTAGATTTGAGTATTGAAAGTTATCTTTAATTAAGCCTTCTTCAATTTGGACAAGGTCTCGAAGATTATAGAACGATTAATCAATTTATTTCTGCCTATTTACTCCTTACCCTATAACGCTACTTTTACACCTAGACTCGGCTTGATTAATATGTCTTTTTCATCTTATCCTAATAGTTACATTTCTTCTTTACTACCGCTATGGCAGGTGCCCACTAGTTAGTATTGGGTGTCCTCATCGTGAGAATCCATTGAACTTTAGGGGTTTATGCTAATGTAGTTCGAATTTATACTTTCTAGGGCCTAAATATAAGGGTTCTCATACGTGAACTTAATATGCAGTTTATAACGACTATGGTTGTAAAACAACAATAAGCCCTATAGAATTGGTAAAGACTCCTACTAGAACTAGCACTTCTTCAAGGAGGATCACTCTTTTCAATTCACATCAAAGTTAATTCGAAGGCATTAAACCAAAAAGATTTATAAAGTTGGAATCAGCCGCATACATTAACTGTTATTTATCAACTCACATACTTATTTTACTCTACTAATCTCTAGGGGTCGATCTACTCCAGTTCCTTCTTCATCCATTACCATACCTTTAAATATTTTAATCTCAGACACTAGTTCCAGCTGGCACACCATCCTAGACATAACTTCACACTGGGAAGGTGCTCCTACGACTCGACAATCATTGAGATCGCTTACTACTATGCTACGTTATAGGCTATGTCAGAAATCCCTCCTCTTTTACAACACTGATTAGCAAACGTCTCTCTACATCTCAAACGAAACTCTCTTCAATTTTGCCACAGACAGGAAAACCAATCATCCCGCATATACATTATGGTAGGGGGCACCTCCATCATCTCACATGTCTCCATATTCATTTAACACGCATATATTTTACCGATGCCAATTTGTCATCAACTCATTAGAATTAGACTACTATACAGGCTCTATAGGTAGACTTCAATTCTTTTCATAACCCAGCATCCATCATGAATTACGCATAATCTAGGGATAAACCAAGGGAGACATAACACAACCCTGGGTTCAACTCCCTATTAAATCCACTAAACCAAATCACCATGGACACCCATTTCATTATCCACACACTTACATATTGGGTCATAACACACGTTTGATTCATTCAGGGTGCATTCCTAGCCGATAAATAACACCAAATATAAGATCAACTAAAATCTAACATTGTGTTTTGTGGGTGCGTTAGCGATGTCCTGTGTTGAACAAGTTATGTGGTCACCTTTGCCATTAAAGCGTCTCTTAGTTAACTCTATTCATTTATCGGTCTGTGCAAATCCATACAAAACCGTTAAGATACTTTTATTCTTTCTGATGGCATCCTCATTACTCAATCCTATTGTTTCCATGAAAAGATTATGATCAACGACATTCCTGCTACCAACACATCACACTAAATAACGGTAACCATCTGGTTCTTCTCACACGGTATATAATACAGTGCTTACTATCACCACCGCAGGGAGCGGCACTCTTATTCACGGACCAAAATAAACCAAGGCTAATAACCATTTCCCTACAATCACTCAATAAATTTATTCCCAAGGAAAAACCTATATTTCAGTGCTCCCCTATTTTTTTCTTCGCTCTTATGTTTATAGATGAAGCCGCTTGAGGAAGGGCTTACATCGGTCAAGTCCTTGGGAACTATGATGCTGAGCCTCATTAAACTCGGATTTATTTACACACAACGCGTCTCCAAAATCAATCAAGTATAGACTCACTCTATCTCGGGCCTACCACGTTCTTGAGCCAATTTTTAATTTTCAACCATAGTTATTTCATCTATACTCGGTTGGCAGATGGTATACCATATTAGTAATGGTTGTAATAGAAAGTAAGCAGACATACGCTATTACTCGCTCTATTATATATATTAACCTCTCATCTACCCAATAAATATCTGTATCTCCTTTCGTAGGCACCATCAAATCACCACATAGTCATCAGTATTCACTAACATATCCGATTATACTTTCTATTGAACTTAGGTGTGTAATATTGGTGTCAGATTGATGTTCCGAAGCTCGGTTCTTAATTCCCAACTCCCCTCACATCCATTTCATATCTTACAAAAACACCATTCCTATTCATTTATTCTATGAGGAAATACTTACAATACCTTTTGAATATCTCATATTCTCTTACTTCATTTGAATTCGGAGACACTCGGTTAGTCTTTCCTCCTTTCTCCTGATTGAGCTTCCTCAATTGCACCAAGAATTTGTTTAAGATCCCACCTCACTCATTCATGGGATTTCCGTCGAAATTTTGAGCACACTTTGAAATCTGAATTACCGTGTTCACCGAACTGTAATTTGTCATTTTTATGATTTATTTTAACGCTATATTATTTGGGGTTTTTGTCGCGCCTGCAATATTTTGTTCGCAACGTATACTCTCTATTTTTAGGCAGATTGATGTTCTTGTTTTTCTCCATATATAATTATCAGAAGCCTCTTCCTAGTTTGTAGCCTACACACATTTAGACATTGTTTAGTATATAAACGATATATCTAAGCACTTGGCTGAGCTTTTAATCTGACATTTTATATCCATGTGATTACTCATACAACTTACACTTTCATTTTACGTACCATTCTCATTTGTTTTAACATTTTCTTCTTTTTCTAGATTCTGCGCTTCTCTTCACTACTCACCTATCTTTTGCACAATTACTATTATTAAATAATTGGCTTACTCTTCATTTGTTCCCCGTATTTTGTGGTGGTTTCATAGTTATTCATAGAACTTTGGGGAAATTTCTATAGATGTGTATGTTTACTAGAGACGGCCTTTACATACTCGCCTTATTTTTGGTTCTTGCTTTCTGATTAAAAGTATTTTTGTAAATGATTTTAAATTCCTCTCATCTGTGGAATATTTTTACACCAGTTTACTTGCTATATTTCGGTAATTTAACTTTTTCACCTTGGGTTCATTTTGCCGAAGGTGCCTTCTCATAAATTAAATTTTTCACAATAGGAACGACAAAATGATATAGTCTATATAGCTTCAACCGGATCAAGATACTTCACCAATTATCTATCCCTTTCGCCATTAATGTTAGACGATACATATTCACGCTCAAAACACATTACTCATAAACGCTCATTTTCTTATATATACGACTCAAAAGTTGAATAATCCTATCTTTTTATTAAAGAAGGAATTAATGTTTCTAAAAGTGAGGGGGTATCATGTAAACAAAATTCACTACTTCATACTTTTTTCACTTTGACTTTTACTTCCCAATATCTTCTACTTACACAACTCTATATGTTCACTAACTTTAGGGGATACTTCTTGTGTTTTAAAGAAAGTATACTTTCACACATACCTCTCTCGTTCACATGGAATATCAATCACCTTCTATCATTCCTCATTTTCTATCCCCACCTCCCTTTGAATTCGCCAAGGGTTTTGGCACGCTGGCAGTGTGTCCCGGGTCTTCGTCGGCCTTTCCGGGAACTACGGGGTAGGACTAATCCCCCCTACCGTGGGAGGGTCCTCCCGCGGAACCCCCCGCCTGCTTATCGTATAACCCCCCTTTTTTTTCCGGTATTTTTTGGGGTTGTGTTCGCTTTGGTTTATATATATTTTTAGTTCGTGTTGTTTCCCTTGCCGCCGCTACAAGCCAAAAAAACAGTTGTTATCGGGCGGTTGTATGAAACTATTCGCGCGGTTCCCCACGTGTTTCCCCGTCGGTTTTCGAGCCTCATCTGCCGTGTAATCCCTTAAATCTAGCAAATTAGTAACAGTAATATAAGAAGTTACCTTCTTAAATTTAGATACTTTTAGTATATAACTATTATATTTACCATATTTTATGTATCAATTATTGAATAATGATACTGTTATATTATGGTTATTTAAGTTTCCCGGTGTAACGAAAGCTTAAGATAATTTCCATAAAAGTTCCTATTTTATTATTTAATAATTAAATTACACGTGACTTTATTCTGAATATGCTTTGTAGAATATGTACTACTCATCAAAATATCTAGAAAGATATCAATAAATTAAAAACATTTTGAGCTTCGCAACGATAAAGATTTGTAAGCACTGATATTGGCCTTCTTTCTCTAACAATGTTGGCGTATTTGAAGTCAATTAGATTTGCCTTCTCTAGATTTATGTCACGTTATTCAAATAATTTTCCAATTTTACTGTAATTATGAAATCTACGATAACAATAAAAGATTATTGGAATTTTAATAATATATTTGAATTATTTTATTTTAATTGTTATTTTATTTTGATTTTAATTTTAATATTAAATGATTAAATGTATTAGAAATTAATTAAATAGTTCCTAATATATTAGTTTAAAAGCTTTTCGATTGTTTTCCTTTGAAATGTAAATTGCTAACTAGATTGTGACGTCAAACAACTTTCTGACCTTGTGGACCGCTCGACATCAATATGCTATTCTCGCTTCCTTCGAGAATTTACTATTAACCATAAAATGTATAATTGAAATAACTAATTACGTATTCGCTTCTTCACAGGAGGATCTTATAAGATTAATTGGTTATATCAATATTAAGGTCAAAACCTATCTGATAGTATAACACGAACTAGTTATCTTAAATTGACATATTGGGTCAGTACCCTAAGTTAGGTAATGTGATTTCAATCTTTGATAAGATCGTATATATATATTAAGGCGTTATCGCTGTAGCCAGTTATTTTTGTAGTTAACGTTTTCTTTTGGAAGATTGTAATAAATGCATTCTTCTTTTAGCTTTATTTATGTAAATATAAGAATAATATTATTAATACCCTTTAATTTTCAAGAAGTACGTAATAATTTTTTGACCTTTTTATTTATATATTAATTTAATTATTTAGATTGGTTTATCATCATAATCTATTTTAAGAAATTCGTTTCATTTAAGTTCGTAATTTTTTGTTTAAACTTCTTGGATCGCGATATTAAGTATTCAGAGATTTGTTAGAGCCAGTGTGTCTAGAGAACGCAAAGTTCCCCGTGCAATAACAAAGCTGACAACTGTAAGCAAAACAGACTACCTTTATGAGTCGCTACATTTGTCTCTCAGTGCTTGCCAGGATCTGACCTCACATATTGTCTTCCTTTTTTCCTGTAATATTGTAGTTTATGCTCTGCTTAATATGACTTCGATGCTCTCAGAGTGGATGTTCGCTTTCTAAACAATTATCACTAAATCCATGAGCAAAAAAGTAATAATCTTCACCAACTACTTCACTTTTCAGTTTCTGGTGAGAGGCGCCAATTGATAGTTCGGCTCGGTCTATTGGCCTTTATTCTGCTCCCCGAACTCAGTGGATCTGGTTCCCATAAACTATTAAACTCATATACGAGTATCCAGACTCTCAGTGGATTGCGAGTTCAACCCTACTCACTCCAGTTGGATCTGGGTGAGAGGCCAAAGTGAAGCTCATCATATGATCCTAAGATCCTCTGTTAAGAATGGTTCTAAAATCTGAGCCAATTTCCTGTCTCTTCTGCCCCGAACTCAGTGGATTTGGTGTATCACCCTTATTTAATTATCTTTACAACTCATACTATACGAGTATCCAAGGACTCTCTCAGTTGGAATTGGGAGTTCAAATACTTCGATAATTAATACATCTTTACTACTCTACATCAGCCTTGGTCTGGTGAGAGGTCAATAGATTAGTCTCGGTCTATCTGGCCTCAACACTGTGTTGTCCTCAACTTCTTCCGAACTTCAGTGGAGCTGGTTCCATTGAATTCTATTTATGAGTTACCAGGAACTTCTCAGTGGATTATGGAGTTTTTAATTAATTTCAACTCTATGTCACTCGTGGATCTGGGTGGAGGTCCCATACGATAGTTTCGGCCCCACTTCTGGCCTTTCTGCCCCTCGATCTATACAGTAGTCTAGGGACTTATTCTTTAGTACATCTGGTTCCAACTCATCCTGGAGTTCCAACTCTATACACTCAGTGGGAAGCTGGTGTTAGGTTTCCGCTCCTGTAACTTTTATGTCACTTGCATTGCTTAAGGTCTTTTAAACTTCCAATAATAGCTGAATCCTACTTGTATTCAGATTCCTTTAGAGATATAATATGGAGTTAAAAGAGATTATAGTTTTGGGGTCAATTCGTCGTTGTAACGCAACTATGCAGGCCGGAGGTTGCTTTGTTTATTTTGTGTTTCGGATTGTAGTGTTGATTTTAAAACATTAAAATCGGGCTTTAAACCTTACTGTGTGTCTGAACTTGGATGCTTGTGAGTTCATACAAGGCAATCAACGAGCTCTCGATTAAAGTAATATATATCATACATTCTATTGCCTATATGCTCTAATACTGGGCCTATATTATAGACTAGTCGTCACTTTATTTTGGTGTGACTATATATATATAAACTATATTATATACCTATATATACTATATTGAATTTATTATTATTTGATATATATATATTAATACGGTATATATATAGTCTAATATATATATATATGACCGATTATGCTTTATTAATTTTCTGTAATAAGCTTGAACATACTACGTATTTTGTTTCAATAATAATTCATATGTATTAAATAAAGAGTTATGCTTACTACTATTTATCGTCACTCATATGGATAATAATGTTCTTCGTCTAAATCCATGATTATTACAAATAAATACCTATATTATAGGACAAGATTAGATAAATAGTTGCTATATATATATATATATCATATAAATTATATATAATTATACTATAACTATACTATAACTAATATATATATATATATATATATATATATATTATATATTATTTATATATATAATATATATATTAACTACTATACTATATATAAATATTATATATATATATATATATATATTATATTATATATATTATATATAATCATATATTAATATATATTATATATATATTTTATATACATATTAATATATATATATAATAGTCTATTACTACATTTTCCGAATTTTATCGCAGTTATATATAATTAAATATATTGATATATAATATAATTATTATACTCAATATATTAATATACTTTAAATAATTTTTGATGGGTGTATTATGGTATTTTCATATAATAATATATATATATATATTATATATATATATATTATTATCGTATATATAGTCTATTTATATATATTTAGAGTATCAGTATGTAGTAGCAATACTATAAAGTGATAATAATAAATATAGAATATATATATAGCTATACTAGGTCTAATATTAACTTTATCATAACGTATTATATATAAGGGTAGACTTCTATCCAGTTCATGTGGTTATGGGATATATATGTCTATTTCCTAGCTGATGGGAGAGCGTAGAGAGAGAGAGAGTAGGAGGAGAGGAGTAGGCTAGGAGTACTGACGAGAGAGATAGGGAGAGTTAGAAAGAGAGCATGAGAGAGAGAGAAAGTAAGAGAGAGAGAGAGTAGAGTAGAAGGAGAGAGAGAGAGAGAGAGAGAGGATGAGAGAGGAGAGAGGAGAGAGAGAGAAGGAGAGAAGAGTGCTACTCGACTGGATTAATTATATTAGTACAACGCTGGATAATTGTGAATCAAGGATGTTCCTTTCTTCCCGTGTTGCAAAACTATGGAGGAGTGTGATTCTTGAATGCAGAGTAAACTCTCTTTAATAAATGCACTGTCCAATATATAACCAAAGGTGCTGATTATATAAATTCCTTTTTATATTGTTTAATAACTCTTCTTCATAGGTCTTTGGAAAAGGTTGGGGTAAGCCTTCCATTACTCATATTCAGTTGGTTGGAGAAAGCGTTAATCAAAATCTCCAATTATTTTGATTTGCGATAAAGAATTAAGTTGAGGCCCGTGGGTTTAGCGTCTCTTGTTCTGTGAGCTCCTCACAGGCAATTTTTGAATTGGTATTCTAGGATCAAGAGAGTATACCCTAGAGAAGCTAAGCACGAAAGATGTGGGGAAAGTGTGGGGTGATCCAATGCCCCATACTTTCCACACTTTTGGTAATCTATTAATACAAATCAATATGTAACAAGAAATTTGAAATAACATTGGATTAATAATTATGAAAATATATATTATTAATTATTAAATATTACCAATATGATTTATTACATGAACTCGTGCATGCTTAAAAGTGTCAACTGATATTCTCACCTCATAGCATTGTTTTAATAATAGAACGATTTATAAACTTTTCAATGCTAATTAATCGTTATTCTGTAATCAGAGAATAAACCTCAATGCACTTTTATCTGTTCCTTTAGTGATCAAGTAATATTTAGTTTATCCAAAATCACTTGCTCAAAAAACTAATTGTATAATATATATATATATTTACAATAACCTATATTATATATATTGTATATATATATTATTATAATATATCATTATATATATAATATATATATATTATAATATTATTTTTATATATATAATTATATATTAATATTTATTTATATGATAAATTATACTTATTAATTTTTTACTATATCAAATTACTTATTATAGTATATTATAATATATTATTATTATATTAATTTAATATATTATATTATATAATATATATATAATTATATTAATTAATATTTACTTATCTTAAAGATTACTATATATTATATAATATTTATATTTTCAGATAAATTTATTTTATTATTAAAGATATTATAATATTTATATATTTAATAGAATTAATAATTAATATAGGTATAATATATATATATATAATTTATTATATGATGTAATATATATTATATATATATATTTATCATATATATATTATA
>JABUQX010045937.1:0-33908 GCA_015478945.1 Trachelipus rathkii | reverse complement strand
ATTACAAATATAAAACTCTTAAAAGTACGATTTTTCCTAATTTCAACATTAAATTATTTGGTAGGTAAATCTTTAAAATGACGTTTTTAACCGGTATTTTCGCATTTGATATAAAAAATAATGTGTCTTCCATTGAAAAATGGATTTTTCAAAAAAGCAAGAAAAGAGGAATTATATTGTTTTAGGTGTCTTAAATTGACGTTTTTTAAGAAAATTTAATATTTGTTTATATACCAAATATTTCCATTAGTTTGGAAAACCTGTTTTTAATAAAAAAATTAACTTCTAAAATTACGTTTTTCTTAAATTTTCACATTACAATTAAACTTCTTAAAAGTACGAATTTTTCCTAATTTCAAACATTATGATTTATTTGGTAATCTTTAAAATTGAGTGTGTTTAACTGGTATTTTCAGCATTTGAAAAATTAATGTGTTCATTGAAATGCAATTTCAAAAGCTGAAAAGGTGAATTATTAATAGTTTTAGATGTCTTAAATTGACTTTTTTGTTTAATGAAGATTTCAATTATTGTTTTATATTACCAAAATATTTCATGTTGTGAAACCTGTTAATAAAAAAATGTTAACTTCTAAAATTTACGCTTTTTCTTAAAAATTTTCAATTACAAATTTAGAACTCTTTAAAGAGTACGATTTTTCCTAAATTCAACATTTGTGAATATATTTGGTAAATCTTAAAATGAGTTGTTTTAACCGGTATTTTCAGCATTTGAAAAAAATAATGTAGTTTCATTTGAAAATGCCTATTTCAAAAGCAGAAATAATTTCATTAATAGTTTTAGTGTCTAAAATTTGGACGTTTTTTAATGAAATTCAATATTTGTTTATTCATATTACCAAATATTTCATTAGTTTGAAAACCTGTTTAATAAAAAAATTTATAACTTCAAAAATTACGCTTTTTCTTAAATTTTCACATTACAAATTTAGAACTCTTAAAAGTACGATTTCTCCTAAATTTCAACATTTGAAATTATTTGGTAAATCTTAAAATTGAGTTTTTAACGGTATTTTCAGCATTTGAAAAAATAATGTGTTTTCATTGAAATGCTATTTCAAAAAGCAGAAAAGAGAATTTATTAATAGTTTTAGGTGTCTTAAATTGACGTTTTTTAATGAAATTTCAATATTTGTTTTTATATACCAAATATTTCATTAGTTGTGAAAACCTGTTTTAATAAAAAATTTTAACTTCTAAAATTACGCTTTTTCTTAAATTTTCACATTACAAATTTAGAACTCTTAAAAGTACGATTTTTCCTAAATTTCAACATTTGAAATTATTTGGGTAAAATTTAAAATTGAGATTTTTAACGGTATTTTCAGCATTTGAAAAAATAATGTGTTTCATTGAAATGCAATTTCAAAAAGCAGAAAAGAGAATTTATTAATTGTTTTAGGTGTCTTAAATTGACTTTTTTTAATGAAATTTCAATATTTGTTTTTATATACCAAATATTTCATTAGTTGTGAAAACCTGTTTTAATAAAAAAATTTAACCTCTAAAATTACGCTTTTGCTTAAATTTTCACATTACAAATTTAGAACTCTTTATTAAAAGTACGATTTTTCCTAAATTTCAACATTTGAAATTATTTGGTAATTCTTAAAATTGAGTTTTAAACGGTATTTTCAGCATTTGAAAAAATAATGTGTTTCATTGAAATGCAATTTCAAAAAGCAGAAAAGAGAATTTATTAATTGTTTTAGGTGTCTTAAATTGACGTCTTTTTTAATGAAATTTCAAAATTTGTTTTATAATAACCAAATATTTCATTAGTTGTGAAAACCTGTTTTAATAAAAAATTTTAACTTCTAAAATTACGCTTTTTCTTAAATTTTCACATTACAAATTTAGAACTCTTAAAAGTACGATTTTTCCTAAATTTCAACATTTGAAATTATTTGTTAAATCTTAAAATTGAGTTTTTTAACGGTATTTTCAGCATTTGAAAAAATAATGTGTTTCATTGAAATGCAATTTCAAAAAGCAGAAAAGTGAATTTATTAATAGTTTTAGATGTCTTAAATTGACGTTTTTTAATGAAATTTCAATATTTGTTTTTATATACCAAATATTTCATTAGTTGTGAAAACCTGTTTTAATAAAAAAATTTAACTTCTAAAATTACGCTTTTTCTTAAATTTTCACATTACAAATTTAGAACTTTTAAAAGTACGATTTTTTCTAAATTTCAACATTTGAAATTATTTGGTAAATCTTAAAATAGAGTTTTTAACGGTATTTTCAGCATTTGAAAAAATAATGTGTTTCATTGAAATGCTATTTCAAAAAGCAGAAAAGTGAATTTATTAATAGTTTTAGGTGTCTTAAATTGACGTTTTTTTAATGAAATTTCAATATTTGTTTTATATACCAAATATTTCATTAGTTGTTAAAACCTGTTTTAAAAAAAATTAACTTCTAAAATTACGCTTTTTCTTAAATTTTCACATTACAAATTTAGAACTCTTAAAAAGTACGATTTTTCCTAAATTTCAACATTTGAAATTATTTGGTAAATCTTAAAATTGAGTTTTTAACGGTATTTTTCAGCATTTGAAAAAAATAAGGTGTTTCATGAAATGCAATTTCAAAAAGTATACCAAATATTATATTATTTGTGAAAACCTGTTTTAAATTGACGTTTTTAATGAAATTTCAATATTTGTTTTTATATACCAAATATTTCATTAGTTGTGAAAACCTGTTTTAATAAAAAAATTTAACTTCTAAAATTACCCTTTTTCTTAAATTTTCACATTACAAATTTAGAACTCTTAAAATACGATTTTTCCAAAATTTAACATTTGAAATTATTTGGTTAAATCTTAAATTTGAGTTTTTTACGCGGGATATCAGCATTTGAAAAAATATGTGTTTCATTGAAATGCAATTTCAAAAAGCAGAAAAGAGAATTTATGAAATTATTTTTAGGTGTCTTAAATTGACGTTTTTTAATGAAATTTCAATATTTGTTTTTATATACCAAATATTTCATTAGTTGTGAAAACCTGTTTTAATAAAAAATTTTAACTTCTAAAATTACGCTTTTTCTTAAATTTTCACATTACAAATTTAGAACTCTTAAAAGTACGATTTTTCCTAAATTTCAACATTTGAAATTATTTGGTAATTATTAAAATTGAGTTTTTAACGGTATTTTCAGCATTTGAAAAAATAATGTGTTTCATTGAAATGCAATTTCAAAAAGCTGAAAAGTGAATTAATTAATAGTTTTAGATGTCCTAAATTGACTTTTTTTAATGAAATTTCAATATTTGTTTTTATATACCAAATATTTCATTAGTTGTGAAAACCTGTTTTAATAAAAAAATTTAACTTCTAAAATTACGCTTTTTCTTAGATTTTTCATATTACAAATTTTATATAACTAAAATTACATTTTTCCTAAATTTCAACATTTGAAATTATTTGGTAAATCTTAAAATTGAGTTTTTAACGGTATTTTCAGCATTTGAAAAAATAATGTGTTTCATTGAAATGCTATTTCAAAAAGCAGAAAAAAGAATTTATTAATTGTTTTAGGTGTCTTAAATTGACGTTTTTTAATGAAATTTCAATATTTGTTTTTATGTACCAAATATTTCATTAGTTGTGAAAACCTGTTTTAATAAAAAAAATTTTAACTTCTAAAATTACGCTTTTTCTTAAATTTTCACATTACAAATTTAGAACTCTTAAAAGTACGATTTTTCCTAAATTTCAACATTTGAAATTATTTGGTAAATCTTAAAATTGAGTTTTTAACGGTATTTTCAGCATTTGAAAAAATAATGTGTTTCATTGAAATGCTATTTCAAAAAGCAGAAAAGTGAATTTATTAATAGTTTAAGGTGTCTTAAATTGACGTTTTTTAATGAAATTTCAATATTTGTTTTTATATACCAAATATTTCATTAGTTGTGAAAACCTGTTTTAATAAAAAATTTTAACTTCTAAAAATACTATTTTCTAAATTTTCACATTACAAATTTAGAATCTTAAAAGTACGATTTTTCCTAAATTTCAACTTTGAATTATTGGTAAAATCTTAAAATTGAGTTTTACGGTATTTTCAGCATTTGAAAAAAATAACTGTTTCATGAAATGCAATTTCAAAAAAAGCAGCAAAGAGATTTATTAATTGTTAGGATTCTTAAAATTGACAGTTTTAATGAAATTTCAATATTTGTTTTTATAAACCAAATATTTTATTAGTTGTGAAAACCTGTTTTAATAAAAATTTTTAACTAAAATTACGCTTTTTCTTAAATTTTCACATGACAAATTTAGAACTCAAAATTACGATTTTTCCTAAATTTCAACATTTAATTATTGGTAAATCTTAAAATTGAGTTTAACGGTATTTTCCCTTTGAAAAAATAATGTTTTTCATTGAAATGCATTTTCAAAGCCTGAAAAGTGAATTTATTAATAGTTTTAGATGTCTTAAATTTACGTTTTTTAATGAAATTTCAATATTTGTTTTTATATACCAAATATTTCATTAGTTGTGAAAACCTGTTTTAATAAAAAAATTTAACTTCTAAAATTACGCTTTTTCTTAAATTTTCACATTACAAATTTAGAACTCTTAAAAGTACGATTTTTCCTAAATTTCAACATTTGAAATTATTTGGTAAATCTTAAAATTGAGTTTTTAACGGTATTTTCAGCATTTGAAAAAATAATGTGTTTCATTGAAATGCAATTTCAAAAAGCAGAAAAGTGAATTTATTAATAGTTTTAGGTGTCTTAAATTGACGTTTTTTAATGAAATTTCAATATTTGTTTTTATATACCAAATATTTCATTAGTTGTGAAAACCTGTTTTAATAAAAAATTTTAACTTCTTAGGTGTCTTAAATTGACGCTTACGATTTGAACTCTTGAAGTACGATTTTTCCTAAATTTCAACATTTGAATTATTTGGTAAATCTTAAATTGAGTTTTTAACGTTCTTTCAGCATTTGAAAAATAATGTGTTTTCATTGAAATGCAATTTCAAAAAGCTGAAAAGAGAATTTATTAATAGTTTAAGGTGTCTTAAATTGACTTTTTTTAATGAAATTTCAATATTTGTTTTTATATACCAAATATTTCATTAGTTGTGAAAACCTGTTTTAATAAAAAATTTTAACTTCTAAAATTACGCTTTTTCTTAAATTTTCACATTACAAATTTAGAACTCTTAAAAGTACGATTTTTCCTAAATTTCAACATTTGAAATTATTTGGTAAATCTTAAAATTGAGTTTTTAACGGTATTTTCAGCATTTGAAAAAATAATGTGCTTCATTGAAATGAAATTTCAAAAAGCAGAAAAAGAATTTATTAATTGTTTTAGGTGTCTTAAATTGACGTTTTTTAATGAAATTTCAATATTTGTTTTTATATACCAAATATTTCATTAGTTGTGAAAACCTGTTTTAATAAAAAAATTTAACTTCTAAAATTACGCTTTTTTTTTAAATTTTCATATTACGAATTTAGAACTCTTAAAAGTACGATTTTTCCTAAATTTTAAACATTTGAAATTATTTGTTAAATCTTAAAATTGAGTTTTTAACGGTATTTCAGCATTTGAAAAAATAATGTGTTTCATTGAAATGCAATTTCAAAAAGCAGAAAAGAGAATTTATTAATTGTTTTAGGTGTTTTAAATTGACGTTTTTTAATGAAATTTTAATATTTGTTTTTATATACCAAATATTTCATTAGTTGTGAAAAATTACGCTTTTGCTTAAATTTTCACATTACAAATTTAGAACTCTTAAAAGTACGATTTTTCCTAAATTTCAACATTTGAAATTATTTGGTAATTCTTAAAATTGAGTTTTTAACGGTATTTTCAGCATTTGAAAAAATAATGTTTTATTGAAATGCAATTTCAAAAAGCAGAAAAGAGAATTTATTAATTGTTTTAGGTGTCTTAAATTGACGTTTTTTAATGAAATTTCAATATTTGTTTTTAAAATATACCAAATATTTCATTAGTTGTGAAAACCTGTTTTAATAAAAATTTTAACCTCTTAAAATTACGCTTTTTCTTAAATTTTCACATTACAAATTTAGAACTCTTAAAAGTACGATTTTTCCTAAATTTCAACATTTGAAATTATTGGTTAAATCTTAAAATTGAGTTAACGGTATTTTCCGCATTTGAAAAAAATAATGTTTCATTGAAATGGAATTTCAACAAAAAGCAGAAAGAGAATTTATTAATTTTTTAGGTGTCTTAAATTGACGTTTATTTAATGAAATTTTCAATATTGTGTTTTATATACCAAAGTTTCTTAGTGTGAATACCTGTTTAATAAAGAAAATTTAACTTCTTAAATTACGCTTTTTCATCTATATTTTTCAAATTAAAATTTTAGAACTATTAAAAGTATAATTTTTTCTTAAATTTCAACATTTGAAATTATTTGTTTAATTTTAAAATTGAGTTTTTAACGGTATTTTCAGCATTTGAAAAAATAATGTGTTTCATTGAAATGCAATTTCAAAAAGCAGAAAAGAGAATTTATTAATTGTTTTAGGTTTTTTAATGAAATTTCAATATTTGTTTTTATATACCAAATATTTCATTAGTTGTGAAAACCTGTTTTAATAAAAAATTTTAACCTCTAAAATTACGCTTTTTCTTAAATTTTCACATTACAAATTTAGAACTCTTAAAAGTACGATTTTTCCTAAATTTCAACATTTGAAATTATTTGGTAAATCTTAAAATTGAGTTTTTAACGGTATTTTCAGCATTTGAAAAAATAATGTGTTTCATTGAAATGCAATTTCAAAAAGCAGAAAAGAGAATTAATTAATTGTTTTAGGTGTCTTAAATTGACGTTTTTTAATGAAATTTCAATATTTGTTTTTATATACCAAATATTTCATTAGTTGTGAAAACCTGTTTTATAAAAAAATTTAACTTCTAAAATTACGCTTTTTCTTAAATTTTCACATTACGAATTTAGAAATCTTAAAAGTACGATTTTTCCTAAATTTCAACATTTGAAATTATTTGTAAATCTTAAAAATTGAGTTTTTAACGGTATTTTCAGCATTTGAAAAAATAATGTGTTTCATTGAAATGCAATTTCAAAAAGCTGAAAAGTGAATTTATTAATAGTTTAGATGTCTTAAATTGACTTTTTTTAATGAAATTTCAATATTTGTTTTTATATACCAAATATTTCATTAGTTGTGAAAACCTGTTTTAATAAAAAAATTTAACTTCTAAAATTACGCTTTTTCTTAAATTTTCACATTACAAATTTAGAACTCTTAAAAGTACGACTTTTTCTAAATTTCAACATTTGAAATTATTTGTTAAATCTTAAAATTGATTTTAACGGTATTTTCAGCATTGAAAAAATAATGTGTTTCATGAAATGGCCATGCAATTTCAAAAAGCAGAAAAGTGAATTTATTAATAGTTTTAGGTGTCTTAAATTGACGTTTTTTAATGAAATTTCAATATCTGTTTTTATATACCAAATATTTCATTAGTTGTGAAAACCTGTTTTAATAAAAAAATTTTAACTTCTAAAATTACGCTTTTTCTTAAATTTTCACATTACAAATTTAGAACTCTTAAAAGTACGATTTTTTCCTAAAATTTCAACATTTGAAATTATTTGTTAAATCTTTAAAATTGAGTTTTTAAACGGTATTTTCAGCATTTGAAAAAATAATGTGTTTCATTGAAATGCAATTTCAAAAAGCAGAAAGAGAATTTATTAATTGTTTTAGGTGTCTTAAATTGACGTTTTTTAATGAAATTTTAATATTTGTTTTTATATAACAAAATATTTTTCATTGAATTGTGAAAAACCTGTTTTATTAAAAAATTTTAATTTATAAATAACTCTTTTTTTAAATTTTTACATTTACAAATTATAGAACTCTTAAAGTACGATTTTTCCTATAATTTCAAACATTTGAAATTATTTGGTAAATCTTAAAATTGAGTTTTTAACGGTATTTTCAGCATTTGAAAAAATAATGTGTTTCATTGAAATGCAATTTCAAAAAGCAGAAAAGAGAATTTATTAATTGTTTTAGGTGTCTTAAATTGACGTTTTTTAATGAAATTTCAATATTTGTTTTTATATACCAAATATTTCATTAGTTGTGAAAACCTGTTTTAATAAAAAATTTTAACTTCTAAAATTACGCTTTTTCTTAAATTTTCACATTACAAATTTAGAACTCTTAAAAGTACGATTTTTCCAGCATTTGAAAAAATAATGTGTTTCAATTTTGAAATTCAGTTTTTAACGGTATTCTTCAGCCATTTTTGAAAAATAATGGGTTCCATGAAATGCAATTCATAAGCGGAACGCAAATTAATTAACGTTTCTAGGTGTCTTAAATGATTTTTTTATATGAAATTTATTATTTTTTTTCATATACAATAAGTGGCCTAGGCGTGAAAACCTGTTTTAATAAAAAATTTTAACTTCTAAAATTACGCTTTTTCTTAAATTTTCACATTACCAATTTTGAACTCTTAAAAGTACGATTTTTCCTAAATTTCAACATTTGAAATTATTTGGTTAATCTTAAAATTGAGTTTTTAACGGTATTTTCAGCATTTGAAAAAATAATGTGTTTCATTGAAATGCAATTTCAAAAAGCAGAAAAGAGAATTTATTAATTGTTTTAGGTGTCTTAAATTGACGTTTTTTAATGAAATTTCAATATTTGTTTTTATATACCAAATATTTCATTAGTTGTGAAAACCTGTTTTAATAAAAAATTTTAACTTCTAAAATTACGCTTTTTCTTAAATTTTCACATTACAAATTTAGAACTATTAAAAGTACGATTTTTCCTAAATTTCAACATTTGAAATTATTTGGTAAATCTTAAAATTGAGTTTTTAACGGTATTTTCAGCATTTGAAAAAATAATGTGTTTCATTGAAATGCAATTTCAAAAAGCAGAAAAGAGAATTTATTAATTGTTTAAGGTGTTTTAAATTGACGTTTTTTTAATGAAATTTCAATATTTGTTTTTATATACCAAATATTTCATTAGTTGTGAAAACCTGTTTTAATAAAAAATTTTAACTTTCTAAAATTACGCTTTTTCTTAAATTTTCACATTACAAATTTAGAACTCTTAAAAGTACGATTTTTCCTAAATTTCAACATTTGAAATTATTTGGTAAATCTTAAAATTGAGTTTTTAACGGTATTTTCAGCTTTTGAAAAAATAATGTGTTTCATTAAATGCAATTTCAAAAAGCTGAAAGTGAATTTATTAATTGTTTTAGGTGTCTTATATTGACGTTTTTTAATGAAATTTCAATATTTGTTTTTATATACCAAATATTTCATTAGTTGTGAAAACCTGTTTTAATAAAAAATTTTAACTTCTAAAATTACGCTTTTTCTTAAATTTTCACATTACAAATTTAGAACTCTTAAAAGTACGATTTTTTCCTAAATTTTCAACATTTGAATTATTTGTTAAATCTTAAAATGGAGTTTTTAAGCGGGTATTTTTCAGCATTTGAAAAAATTAATGTGTTTCATTGAGATTGCAGATTCAAAAAGCAGAAATGAAGGGATGAATACTCTTTAAGATTTTGATTGACTTTTTTTAAGAAATTTCCAATTATCTTGTTTTTTATATACCTGAAATATTTCATTAGTTGTGAAAACCTGTTTTAATAAAAAATTTTAACTTCTAAAATTACGCTTTTTCTTAAATTTTAACATTACAAATTTAGAACTCTTAAAAGTACGATTTTTCATAAATTTCAACATTTGAAATTATTTGGTAAATCTGTAAAAATAGAGTTTTTAACGGTATTTTCAGCATTTGAAAAAATAATGTGTTTCATTGAAATGCTATTTCAAAAAGCAGAAAAGTGAATTTATTAATAGTTTAAGGTGTCTTAAATTGACGTTTTTTAATGAAATTTCAATATTTGTTTTTATATACCAAATATTTCATTAGTTGTGAAAACCTGTTTTAATAAAAAATTTAACTTCTAAAATTACGCTTTTTCTTAAATTTTCACACTACAAATTTAGAACTCTTAAAAGTACGATTTTTTCTAAATTTCAACATTTGAAATTATTTGTTAAATCTTAAAATTGAGTTTTTAACGGTATTTTCAGCATTTGAAAAAATAATGTGTTTCATTGAAATGCAATTTCAAAAAGCTGAAAAGTGAATTTATTATAGTTTTAGATGTCTTAAATTGACGTTTTTTTTTAATGAAATTTCAATATTTGTTTTTATATACCAAATATTTCATTAGTTGTGAAAACCTGTTTTAATAAAAAAATTTAATTTCTAAAATTACGCTTTTTCTTAAATTTTCACATTACAAATTTAGAACTCTTAAAGTACGATTTTTCCTAAATTTCAACATTTGAAATTATTTGGTTAATCTTAAAATTGAGTTTTTAACGGTATTTTCAGCATTTGAAAAAATAATGTGTTTCATTGAAATGCAATTTCAAAAAGCAGAAAAGTGAATTTATTAATAGTTTTAGGTGTCTTAAATTGACGTTTTTTAATGAAATTTCAATATTTGTTTTTATATAACAAATATTTCATTAGTTGTGAAAACCTGTTTTAATAAAAATATTAACTTCTAAAATTACGCTTTTTCTTAAATTTTCACATTACAAATTTAGAACTCTTAAAAGTACGATTTTTCCTAAATTTCAACATTTGAAAATTATTTGGTAAATCTTAAAATTGAGTTTTTAACGGTATTTTCAGCATTTGAAAAAATAATGTGTTTCATTGAAATGCTATTTCAAAAAGCAGAAAAGTAAAAATTTATTAATAGTTTTAGGTGTCTTAAATTGACGTTTTTTAATGAAATTTCAATATTTGTTTTTATATACCAAATATTTCATTAGTTGTGAAAACCTGTTTTAAATAAAAAATTATAACTTCTAAAATCACGCTTTTTCTTAAATTTTCACATTACAAATTTAGAACTCTTAAAAGTACGATTTTTTCTTAAATTTCAACATTTGAAATTATTTGGTAAATCTTAAAATTGAGTTTTTAACGGTATTTTCAGCATTTGAAAAAATAATGTGTTTCATTGAAATGCTATTTCAAAAAGCAGAAAAGTGAATTTATTAATAGTTTTAGGTGTCTTAAATTGACGTTTTTTAATGAAATTTCAATATTTGTTTTTACATACCAAATTTTCATTAGTTGTGAAAACCTGTTTTAATAAAAAATTTTAACTTCTAAAATTACGCTTTTTCTTAAATTTTCACATTACAAATTTAGAACTCTTAAAAGTACGATTTTTCCTAAATTTCAACATTTGAAATTATTTGGTAAATCTTAAAATTGAGTTTTTAACGGTATTTTCAGCATTTGAAAAGATAATGTGTTTCATTGAACAAAATTTCGAAAAAAGCAGAAAAAGAGAATTTATTAATTGTTTTAGGTGTCTTAAATTGACGTTTTTTAATGAAATTTCAATATTTGTTTTTATATACCAAATATTTCATTAGTTGTGAAAACCTGTTTTAATAAAAAAAATTTAACTTCTAAAATTACGCTTTTTCTTAAATTTTCACATTACAAATTTAGAACTCTTAAAAGTACGATTTTTCCTAAATTTCAACATTTGAAATTATTTGTTAAATCTTAAAATTGAGTTTTTAACGGTATTTTCAGCATTTGAAAAAATAATGTGTTTCATTGAAATGCTATTTCAAAAAGCAGAAAAGTGAATTTATTAATAGTTTTAGGTGTCTTAAATTGACGTTTTTTAATGAAATTTCAATATTTGTTTTTATTTACCAAATATTTCATTAGTTGTGAAAACCTGTTTTAATAAAAAATTTTAACTTCTAAAATTTCGCTTTTTCTTAAATTTTCACATTACAAATTTAGAACTCTTAAAAGTACGATTTTTCCTAAATTTCAACATTTGAAATTATTTGGTAATTCTTAAAATTGAGTTTTTAACGGTATTTTCAGCATTTGAAAAAATAATGTGTTTCATTGAAATGCAATTTCAAAAAGCAGAAAAGCGAATTTATTAATAGTTTTAGGTGTCTTAAATTGACGTTTTTTAATGAAATTTCAATATTTGTTTTTATATACCAAATATTTCATTAGTTGTGAAAACCTGTTTTAATAAAAAATGTTAACTTCTAAAATTACGCTTTTTCTTAAATTTTCACATTACGAATTTAGAACTCTTAAAAGTACGATTTTTCTTAAATTTCAACATTTGAAATTATTTGGTAAATCTTAAAATTGAGTTTTTAACGGTATTTTCAGCATTTGAAAAAATAATGTGTTTCATTGAAATGCAATTTCAAAAAGCTGAAAAGTGAATTTATTAATAGTTTTGGATGTCTTAAATTGACGTTTTTTTAATGAAAATTCAATATTTGTTTTTATATACCAAATATTTCATTAGTTTTGAAAACCTGTTTTAATAAAAAAATTTAATTTCTAAAATTACGCTTTTTCTTAAATTTCACAATTACGCTTTTTCTTAAATTTTCACATTACAAATTTAGAACTCTTAAAAGTACGATTTTTCCTAAATTTCAACATTTGAAATTATTTGGTTAATCTTAAAATTGAGTTTTTAACGGTATTTTCAGCATTTGAAAAAATAAATGTGTTTCATTGAAATGCAATTTCAAAAAAGGCAGAAAAGCGAATTTATTAATAGTTTTAGGTGTCATTAAATTGACGTTTTTTAAATAAAATTTTCAATATTTTGTTTTTATATACCAAATATTTCATTAGTTGTGAAAACCTGTTTTAATAAAAAAAATTTTAACTTCTAAAATTACGCTTTTTCTTAAATTTTCACATTACAAAAATTTAGAACTCTTAAAAGTACGATTTTTCCTAAATTTCAACATTTGAAATTATTTGGTAAATCTTAAAATTGAGTTTTTAACGGTATTTTCAGCATTTGAAAAAATAATGTGTTTCATTGAAATGCTATTTCAAAAAGCAGAAAAGTAAATTTATTAATAGTTTTAGGTGTCTTAAATTGACGTTTTTTAATGAAATTTCAATATTTGTTTTTATATACCAAATATTTCATTAGTTGTGAAAACCTGTTTTATTAAAAAATTATAACTTCTAAAATTACGCTTTTTCTTAAATTTTCACATTACAAATTAAGAACTCTTAAAAGTACGATTTTTCCTAAATTTCAACATTTGAAATTATTTGGTAAATCTTAAAATTGAGTTTTTAACGGTATTTTAAGCATTTGAAAAAGTAATGTGTTTCATTGAAATGCAATTTCAAAAAGCAGAAAAGAGAATTTATTAATTGTTTTAGGTGTCTTAAAATTGACGTCGTATTTTATATGAAATTTCAATATTTGTTTTTATATACCAATTTCTTAGTTAGTTGAAAACCTGTTTTAATAAAAAAATTTAACTTCTAAAATTACGCTTTTTCTTAAATTTTCACATTACAAATTTAGAACTCTTAAAAGTACGAATTTTTCCTAAATTTTCAACATTTGAAATTATTTGGTAAATCCTTAAAATTGAGTTTTTAACGGTATTTTCATCATTTGAAAAAATAATGTGTTTCATTGAAATGCAATTTCAAAAAGCAGAAAAGTGAATTTATTAATAGTTTTAGGTGTCTTAAATTGACGTTTTTTAATGAAATTTCAATATTTGTTTTTATATACCAAATATTTCATTAGTTGTGAAAACCTGTTTTAATAAAAAATTTTAACTTCTAAAATTACGCTTTTGCTTAAATTTTCACATTACAAATTTAGAACTCTTAAAAGTACGATTTTTTCCTAAATTTCAACATTTGAAATTATTTGGTAAATTCTTAAAATTGAGTTTTTAACGGTATTTTCAGCATTTGAAAAAATAATGTGTTTCATTAAAAAACGTCAATTTAAACACCTAAACTATTAATAAATTCGCTTTTCTGCTTTTTGAAATTGCATTTCAATGAAACACATTATTTTTTCAAATGCTGAAAATACCGTTAAAAACTCAATTTTAAAATTAACCAAATAATTTCAAATGTTGAAATTTAGGAAAAATCGTACTTATAAGAGTTCTAAATTTGTAATGTGAAAATTTAAGAAAAAGCGTAATTTTAGAAGTTAAAATTTTTTATTAAAACAGGTTTTCACAACTAATGATATATTTGGTATATAAAAACAAATATTGAAATTTCATTAAAAAACGTCAATTTAAGACACCTAAAACTATTAATAATATTAACTTTTCTGCTCTTTGAAATAGCATTTCAATGAAACACATTATTTTTTTCAAATGCTGAAAATACCGTTAAAAACTCAATTTTAAGATTTACCAAATAATTTCAAATGTTGAAATTTAGGAAAAATCGTACTTTTAAGAGTTCTAAATTTGTAATGTGAAAATTTAAGAAAAGCGTAATTTTAAAAGTTAAATTGTTTTATTAAAACAGGTTTTCACAACTAATGAAATATTTGGTATATAAAAACAAATATTGAAATTTCATTAAAAAACGTCAATTTAAGACACCTAAAACAATTAATAAATTCTCTTTTCTGCTTTTTGAAATTGCATTTCAATGAAACACATTATTTTTTCAAATGCTGAAAATACCGTTAAAAACTCAATTTTAAGATTTACCAAATAATTTCAAATGTTGAAATTTAGGAAAAATCGTACTTTTTAGAGTTCTAAATTTGTAATGTGAAAATTTAAGAAAAAGCGTAATTTTAGAAGTTATAATTTTTTATTAAAACAGGTTTTCACAACTAATGAAATATTTGGTATATAAAAACAAATATTGAAATTTCATTAAAAAACTTCAATTTTAGACACCTGAAACTATTAATAATTTACTTTTTCTTGCCTTTTTTGAAATAGCATTTTCATGAAACACATTATTTTTTCAAATGCTGAAAATACCGTTAAAAACTCAATTTTAAGATTTACCAAATAATTTCAAATGTTGAAATTTAGGAAAAATCGTATTTTAAGAGTTCTAAATTTGTAATGTGAAAATTTAAGAAAAAGCGTAATTTTAGAAGTTAAAATTTTTTATTAAAACAGGTTTTCACAACTAATGAAATATTTGGTATATAAAAACAAATATTGAAATTTCATTAAAAAACGTCAATTTAAGACACCTAAAACTATTAATAAATTCTCTTTTCTGCTTTTTGAAATTGCATTTCAATGAAACACATTATTTTTTCAAATGCTGAAAATACCGTTAAAAACTCAATTTTAAGATTAACCAAATAATTTCAAATGTTGAAATTTTGGAAAAATCGTACTTTTAAGAGTTCTAAATTTGTAATGTGAAAATTTAAGAAAAAGCGTAATTTTAGAAGTTAAATTTTTTTATTAAAACAGGTTTTCAAACTAATGAAATATTTGGTATATAAAAACAAATATTGAATTTTCATTAAAAAACGTCAATTTAAGACATCCAAAACTATTAATAAATTCACTTTTCAGCTTTTTGAAATTGCATTTCAATGAAACACATTATTTTTTCAAATGCTGAAAATACCGTTAAAAACTCAATTTTAAGATTTAACAAATAATTTCAAATGTTGAAATTTAGGAAAAATCGTACTTTTAAGAGTTCTAAATTTGTAATGTGAAAATTTAAGAAAAAGCGTAATTTTAGAAGTTAACATTTTTTATTAAAACAGGTTTTCACAACTAATGAAATATTTGGTATATAAAAACAAATATTGAAATTTCATTAAAAAACGTCAATTTAAGACACCTAAAACTATTAATAAATTCGCTTTTCTGCTTTTTGAAATTGCATTTCAATGAAACACATTATTTTTTTTCAAATGCTGAAAATACCGTTAAAAACTCAATTTAAGAATTACCAATAATTTCAAATGTTGAAATTTAAGAAAACGTACTTTAAAGAGTTCTAAATATTTGTTATGTAAAAAATTTAAGACACCTAAAACTATTAATAAATTGAATTTTTTTTATTAAAACAGGTTTTCACAACTAATGAAATATTTGGTATATAAAAACAAATATTGAAATTTCATTAAAAAACGTCAATTTAAGACACCTAAAACCATTAATAAATTCACTTTTCTGCTTTTTGAAATAGCATTTCAATGAAACACATTATTTTTTCAAATGCTGAAAATACCGTTAAAAACTCAATTTTAAGATTAACCAAAAAATTTCAAAATGTTGAAATTTAGGAAAAATCGTACTTTTAAGAGTTCTAAATTTGTAATGTGAAAATTTAAGAAAAAGCGTAATTTTAGAAGTTAAATTTTTTTATTAAAACAGGTTTTCACAACTAATGAAATATTTGGTATATAAAAACAAATATTTCAAAATTTCATTTAAAAACGTCAATTTTAAACAACACTAAAAAAATTAATACATTCTCTTTCTGCTTTTTGAAATTGCATTTCAATGAAACACACTTACTTTTTCAAATGCTTAAAAACAACCGTTAAAAACTCAATTTTAAGATTTACCAAATAATTTCAAATGTTGAAATTTAGGAAAAATCGTACTTTTAAGAGTTCTAAATTTGTAATGTGAAAATTTAAGAAAAAGCGTAATTTTAAGAAGTTAAAATTTTTTATTAAAAACAGGTTTTCACAACTAATGAAATATTTGGTATATAAAAACAAATATTGAAATTTCATTAAAAAACGTCAATTTAAGACACCTAAAACTATTAATAAATTCACTTTTCTGCTTTTTGAAAATAGCATTTCAATGAAACACATTATTTTTTCAAATGCTGAAAATACCGTTAAAAACTCAATTTTAAGATTTACCAAATAATTTCAAATGTTGAAATTTAGGAAAAATCGTACTTTTAAGAGTTCTAAATTTGTAATTGGAAAATTTAAGAAAAAGCGTCATTTTAGAAAATTTATAAATTTTTATTAAACAGGTTTCACAATTATGAAATATTTGGTATATAAAAACAAATATTGAATTTCATTAAAATTTTTTACTTAAACACCTATAACTATTAATAAATTCACTTTTCTGCTTTTTGAAATTGCATTTCAATAAACACATTATTTTTTCAAATGCTGAAAATACCGTTAAAAACTCAATTTTAAGATTTACCAAATAATTTCAAATGTTGAAATTTAGGAAAAATCGTACTTTTAAGAGTTCTAAATTTGTAATGTGAAAATTTAAGAAAAAGCGTAATTTTAGAAGTTAACATTTTTTATTAAAACAGGTTTTCACAACTAATGAAATATTTGGTATATAAAAACAAATATTGAAATTTCATTAAAAAACGTCAATTTAAGACACTTAAAACTATTAATAAATTCGCTTTTCTGCTTTTTGAAATTGCATTTCAATAAACACATTATTTTTTCAAATGCTGAAAATACCGTTAAAAACTCAATTTTAAGATTTACCAAATAATTTCAAATGTTGAAATTTTGGAAAAATCGTACTTTTAGAGTTCTAATTTTGTAATGTGAAAATTTTAAGAAAAAAACGTAATTTTTAGAATTAAAATTTTTTTTTAAAAAAGTTTTTCAACTAATGAAAATTTGGTTAATAAAAACAAATATTGAACTTTTTCATTAAAAAAACGTCAATTTAAGACACCTAAAACTATTAATAAATTCACTTTTCAGTTTTTGAAATTGCATTTCAATGAAACACATTATTTTTTCAAATGCTGAAAATACCGTTAAAAACTCAATTTTAAGATTTACCAAATAATTTCAAATGTTGAAATTTAAGAAAAATCGTACTTTTAAGAGTTCTAAATTTGTAATGTGAAAATTTAAGAAAAAGCGTAATTTTAGAAGTTAAAATTTTTTATTAAAACAGGTTTTCACAACTAATGAAATATTTGGTATATAAAAACAAATATTGAAATTTCATTAAAAAACGTCAATTTAAGACACCTAAAACTATTAATAAATTCGCTTTTCTGCTTTTTGAAATTGCATTTCAATGAAACACATTATTTTTTCAAATGCTGAAAATACCGTTAAAAACTCAATTTTAAGATTTACCAAATAATTTCAAATGTTGAAATTTAGGAAAAATCGTACTTTAAAGAGTTCTAAATTTGTAATGTGAAAATTTAAGCAAAAACGTAATTTTAGAAGTTAAAATTTTTTATTAAAACAGGTTTTCACAACTAATGAAATATTTGGTATATAAAAACAAATATTGAAATTTCATTAAAAAACGTCAATTTAAGACACCTAAAACTATTAATAAATTCACTTTTCTGCTTTTTGAAAATACATTTCAATGAAACACATTATTTTTTCAAATGCTGAAAATACCGTTAAAAACTCAATTTTAAGATTTACCAATTTTGTAATGTTGAAAATTTAGGAAAAATCTCAATTTTAAAGAGTTTTAAATTTTTAATGTTTAAAAATTTAAAAAAAAAACGTAATTTTAAAAAGTTAAAATTTTTTTAAATTAAACAGGTTTTCACAACTAATGAAATATTTGGTATATAAAAAAATATTAAAATTTCATTAAAAAACGTCAATTTTAGACACCTAAAACAATTAATAAATTCTCTTTTCTGCTTTTTGAAATTGCATTTCAATGAAACACATTACTTTTTCAAATGCTTAAAATACCGTTAAAAACTCAATTTTAAGATTTACCAAATAATTTCAAATGTTGAAATTTAGGAAAAATCGTACTTTTAAGAGTTCTAAATTTCTAAATTTGTAATGTGAAAATTTAAGAAAAAGCGTAATTTTAGAAGTTAAAATTTTTTATTAAAACAGGTTTTCACAACTAATGAAATATTTGGTATATAAAAACAAATATTGAAATTTCATTAAAAAACGTCAATTTAAGACACCTAAAACTATTAATAAATTCACTTTTCTGCTTTTTGAAATAGCATTTCAATGAAACACATTATTTTTTCAAATGCTGAAAATACCGTTAAAAACTCAATTTTAAGATTTACCAAATAATTTCAAATGTTGAAATTTAGGAAAAATCGTACTTTTAAGAGTTCTAAATTTGTAATGTTAAAATTTAAGAAAAAGCGTAATTTTAGAAGTTAAAATTTTTTATTAAAACAGGTTTTCACAACTAATGAAATATTTGGTATATAAAAACAAATATTGAAATTTCATTAAAAAACGTCAATTTTAGACACCTAAAACAATTAATAAATTTACTTTTCTGCTTTTTGAAATAGCATTTCAATGAAACACATTATTTTTTCAAATGCGGAAAATACCGTTAAAAACTCAATTTTAAGATTTACCAAATAATTTCAAATGTTGAAATTTAGGAAAATCGTACTTTTAAGAGTTCTAAATTTGTAATGTGAAAATTTAAGAAAAAGCGTAATTTTAGAAGTTAACATTTTTTTTATTAAAACAGGTTTTCACAACTAATGAAATATTTGGTATATAAAAACAAATATTGAAATTTCATTAAAAAACGTCAATTTAAGACACCTAAACTATTAATAAATTCTCTTTTCTGCTTTTTGAAATTGCATTTCAATGAAACACATTATTTTTTTCAAATGCTGAAAATACCGTTAAAAACTCAATTTTAAGATTTAACAAATAATTTCAAATGTTGAAATTTAGGAAAAATCGTACTTTTAAGAGTTATAAATTTGTAATGTGAAAATTTAAGCAAAAGCGAAATTTTAGAAGTTAAAATTTTTTATTAAAACAGGTTTTCACAACTAATGAAATATTTGGTATATAAAAACAAATATTGAAATTTCATTAAAAAACGTCAATTTAAGACACCTAAAACTATTAATAAATTCGCTTTTCTGCTTTTTGAAATTGCATTTCAATGAAACACATTATTTTTTCAAATGCTGAAAATACCGTTAAAAACTCAATTTTAAGAATTACCAAATAATTTCAAATGTTGAAATTTAGGAAAAATCGTACTTTTAAGAGTTCTAAATTTGTAATGTGAAAATTTAAGCAAAAGAATAATTTTAGAAGTTAAATTTTTTTTATTAAAACAGGTTTTCACAACTAATGAAATATTTGGTATATAAAAACAAATATTGAAATTTCATTAAAAAACGTCAATTTAAGACATCTAAAACAATTAATAAATTCTCTTCTCTGCTTTTTGAAATTGCATTTCAATGAAACAAATTATTTTTTCAAATGCTGAAAATACCGTTAAAAACTCAATTTTAAAATTTAAAAATAATTTTAATGTTGAAATTTTGGAAAAATCGTACTTTTAAGAATTCTAAATTTGTAATGTGAAAATTTAAGAAAAAGCGTAATTTTAGAAGTTAAAATTTTTTACTAAAACAGGTTTTCACAACTAATGAAATATTTGGTATATAAAAACAAATATTGAAATTTCATTAAAAAACGTCAATTTAAGACACCTAAAACTATTAATAAATTCATTTTTCTGCTTTTTGAAATAGCATTTCAAAGAAACACATAATTTTTTCAAATGCTGAAAATACCGTTAAAAACTCAATTTTAAGATTTACCAAATAATTTCAAATGTTGAAATTTAGGAAAAATCGTACTTTTAAGAGTTCTAAATTTGTAATGTGAAAATTTAAGAAAAAGCGTAATTTTAAAAGTTAAAATTTTTTATTAAAACAGGTTTTCAAACTAATGAAATATTTGGTAAATAAAATCAAATATTGAAATTTTATTAAAAACGTCAATTTAAGACAAAAACATTTAATAAATTCACTTTTCAGCTTTTTGTAATTGCATTTTAATGAAAATAACATTATTTTTTCAAATGCTGAAAATAACCGTTAAAAACTCAATTTTAAGATTTACCAAATAATTTCAAATGTTGAAATTTAGGAAAAATCGTACTTTTAAGAGTTCTAAATTCGTAATGTGAAAATTTAAGAAAAAGCGTAATTTAAGAAGTTAACATTTTTTATTAAAACAGGTTTTCACAACTAATGAATATTTGGTATATAAAACAAATATTGAAATTTCATTAAAAAACGTCAATTTAAGACACCTAAAACTATTAATAAATTCTCTTTTCTGCTTTTTGAAATTGCATTTCAATGAAACACATTATTTTTTCAAATGCTGAAAATACCGTTAAAAACTCAATTTTAAGAATTACAATAGTTCAAATGTTGAAATTTGGAAAATCGTACTTTTAAGAGTTCTAAATTTGTAATGTGAAAATTTAAGAAAAAGCGTAATTTTAGAAGTTAAAATTTTTTATTAAAACAGGTTTTCACAACTAATGAAATATTTGGTATATAAAAACAAATATTGAAATTTCATTAAAAAACGTCAATTTAAGACACCTAAAACAATTAATAAATTCTTTTCTGCTTTTTGAAATTGCATTTCAATGAAACACATTATTTTTTCAAATGCTGAAAATACCGTTAAAAACTCAATTTTAAGATTTACTTAATAATTTCAAATGTTGAAATTTAGGAAAAATCGTACTTTTAAGAGTTCTAAATTTGTAATGTGAAAATTTAAGAAAAAGCGTAATTTTAGAAGTTAAAATTTTTTACTAAAACAGGTTTTCACAACTGAAATATTTGGTATATAAAAACAAATATTGAAATTTCATTAAAAAACGTCAATTTAAGACACCTAAAACTATTAATAAATTCACTTTTCTGCTTTTTGAAATAGCATTTCAATGAAACATTATTTTTTTCAAATGCTGAAAATACATATAAAAACTCAATTTTAAGATTTAACAAATAATTTCAAATGTTGAAATTTAGAAAAAATCGTACTTTTAAGAGTTCTAAATTTGTAATGTGAAAATTTAAGAAAAAGCGTAATTTTAGAAGTTAAATTTTTTATTAAAAACCAGGTTTCACAACTAATGAAATATTTGGTATATAAAAACAAATATTGAAATTTCATTAAAAAACGTCAATTTAAGAAACCTAAAACTATTAATAAATTCACTTTTCTGCTTTTTGAAATAGCATTTCAATGAAACACATTATTTTTTCAAATGCTGAAAATACCGTTAAAAACTCAATTTTAAGATTAACCAAATAATTTCAAATGTTGAAATTTAGGAAAAATCGTACTTTTAAGAGTTCTAAATTTGTAATGTGAAAATTTAAGAAAAAGCGTAATTTTAGAAGTTAAAATTTTTTTATTAAACAGGTTTTCACAACTAATGAAATATTTGGTATATAAAAACAAATATTGAAATTTCATTAAAAAACGTCAATTTAAGACACCTAAAACTATTAATAAATTCTCTTTTCTGCTTTTTGAAATTGCATTTCAATGAAACACATTATTTTTTCAAATGCTGAAAATACCGTTAAAACTCAATTTTAAGAATTACCAAATAATTTCAAATGTTGAAATTTAGGAAAAATCGTACTTTTAAGAGTTCTAAATTTGTAATGTGAAAATTTAAGCAAAAGCGTAATTTTAGAAGTTAAAATTTTTTATTAAAACAGGTTTTCACAACTAATGAAAATTTGGTATATAAAAACAAATATTGAAATTTCATTAAAAAACACGTAAATTTAAGACACCTAAAACAATTAATAAATTTTCTTTTCTGCTTTTTGAAATTGCATTTCAATGAAACACATTATATTATTTATTCAAATGCTGAAAATACCGTTAAAACTCAATTTTAAGATTTACCAAATAATTTCAAATGTTGAAATTTAGGAAAAATCGTACTTTTAAGAGTTCTAAATTTGTAATGTGAAAATTTTTGGTATATAAAAACAAGTTGAAATTTTTTACTAAAACAGGTTTTCACAACTAATGAAATATTTGGTATATAAAAACAAATATTGAAATTCCATTAAAAAACGTCAATTTAAGACACCTAAAACTATTAATAAATTCACTTTTCTGCTTTTTGAAATAGCATTTCAATGAAACACATTATTTTTTCAAATGCTGAAAATACATATAAAAACTCAATTTTAAGATTTACCAAATAATTTCAAATGTTGAAATTTAGGAAAAATCGTACTTTTAAGAGTTCTAAATTTGTAATGTTAAAATTTAAGAAAAAGCGTAATTTTAGAAGTTATAATTTTTTATTAAAACAGGTTTTCACAACTAATGAAATATTTGGTATATAAAAACAAATATTGAAATTTCATTAAAAAACGTCAATTTAAGACACCTAAAATATTAATAAATTCTCTTTTCTGCTTTTTGAAATTGCATTTCAATGAAACACATTATTTTTTCAAATGCTGAAAATACCGTTAAAAACTCAATTTTAAGATTTACCAAATAATTTCAAATGTTGAAATTTAGGAAAAATCGTCTTTTAGAACTTGAAATTTGTTATGTAAATTTAAGAAAAAGCGTAATTTTAGAAGTTAAAATTTTTTATTAAAACAGGTTTTCACAACTAATGAAATATTTGGTATATAAAACAAATAATGAATTTCGTTAAAAACTCAATTTTAAGAATAACCAAATAGTTTCAAATTCACTTTTCTGCTTTTTGAAATAGCATTTCAATGAAACACATTATTGAAAATTTAGGAAAAATCGTACTTTTAAGAGAAAAAACCCTCCAATTTTTTTTAAAAAAAGATTTACCAAATAATTCAAATGTTGAAAAATTTAGAAAAAACGGTATTTTTAAGAGTTTTAAAATTTGAATTGTAAAAATTTAAAAAAAAGCGTAATTTTAGAAGTTAAATTTTTTTAATTAAAACAGGTTTTCACAACTAATGAAATATTTGGTAAATAAAAACAAATATTGAAATTTCATTAAAAAACGTCAATTTAAGACACTAAACAATTAATAAAATTCCTTCTTCTCTGCTTTTTGAAAATTGCATTTCAATGAAACAAATTATTTTTTCAAATGCTGAATACCGTTTAAAAACTCAATTTTAAGATTTAACAAATAATTTCATATGTTGAAATTTAGGAAAAATCGTACTTTTAAGAATTATAAATTTGTAATGTGAAAATTTAAGAAAAAGCGTAATTTTAGAAGTTAAATTTTTTATTAAAACAGGTTTTACAACTAATGAAATATTTGGTATATTAAAACAAATATTGAAATATTTCATTAAAAAACGTAATTTTAAGACAACCTAAAACTATTAATAATTCACTTTTTCTGTCTTTTGAATTTGTGCGTTTTTTTTTTTTGGTTTTTGGTTTTTCTTTTATGTGTGCATTCTCAATGACACATTATTTTTTCAATGGTGAAAATACCGTTAAAAAACTCAAATTTTAAGATTTACCAAATAATTTCAAATGTTGAAATTTAGGAAAAATCGGTCTATTAAAGAGTTCTAAAATTCGTAAATGTTGAAAATTTATAGAAAAAGCGTAATATTAGACAGTTAATTTTTTTTATTAAAACAGGTTTTTAACAACTAATGAAATATTTGGTATATAAAAACAAATATTGAAATTTCATTAAAAAACGTCAATTTAAGACACCTAAAACTATTAATAAATTCACTTTTCTGCTTTTTGAAATTGCATTTCAATGAAACACATTATTTTTTCAAATGCTGAAAATACCGTTAAAAACTCAATTTTAAGATTTACCAAATAATTTCAAATGTTGAAATTTAGGAAAAATCGTACTTTTAAGAGTTCTAAATTTGTAATGTGAAAATTTAAGAAAAAGCGTAATTTTAGAAGTTAAAATTTTTTTATTAAAACAGGTTTTCACAACTAATGAAATATTTGGTATATAAAAACAAATATTGAAATTTCATTAAAAAACGTCAATTTAAGACACCTAAAACTATTAATAAATTCGCTTTTCTGCTTTTTGAAATTGCATTTCAATGAAACACATTATTTTTTCAAATGCTGAAAATACCGTTAAAAAACTCAATTTTAAGATTTACCAAATAATTTCAAATGTTGAAATTTAGGAAAAATCGTACTTTTAAGAGTTCTAAATTTGTAATGTGAAAATTTTAGAAAAAGCGTAATTTTAGAAGTTAAATTTTTTTACTAAAACAGGTTTTCACAACTAATAAATATTTGGTATATAAAAACAAATATTGAAATTTCATTAAAAAACGTCAATCTAAGACACCTAAAACTATTAATAAATAAGTTTTAGGTTTCAATTTACATATAAAGCTGATACACATTATTTTTTTCAAATGCTGAAAATACATATAAAAACTCAATTTTAAGATTTACCAAATAATTTCAAATGTTGAAATTTAGGAAAAATCGTACTTTTAAGAGTTCTAAATTTGTAATGTGAAATTAAAGAAAAAGCGTAATTTTAGAAGTTAAAATTTTTTATTAAAACAGGTTTTCACAACTAATGAAATATTTGGTATATAAAAACAAATATTGAAATTTCATTAAAAAACGTCAATTTAAGACACCTAAAACTATTAATAAATTACTTATCTATTTAAAATATTGAAATTTCATGAAACACATTATTTTTCAAATGCTGAAAATACCGTTAAAAACCAATTTTAAGATTTACCAAATAATTTCAAATGTTGAAATTTAGGAAAAATCGTACTTTTAAGAGTTCTAAATTTGTAATTTGAAAATTTAAGAAAAAGCGTAATTTTAGAAGTTAAATTTTTTTATTAAAACAGGTTTTCACAACTAATGAAATATTTGGTATATAAAAACAAATATTGAAATTTCATTAAAAAACGTCAATTTAAGACACCTAAAACAATTAATAAATTCTCTTTTCTGCTTTTTGAAATTGCATTTCAATGAAACACATTATTTTTTCAAATGCTGAAAATACCGTTAAAAACTCAATTTTAAGATTTAACCAAATAATTTCAAATGTTGAAATTTAGGAAAAATCGTACTTTTAAGAGTTCTAAATTTGTAATGTGAAAATTTAAGAAAAAGCGTAATTTTAGAAGTTAAATTTTTTATTAAAACAGGTTTTCACAACTAATGAAATATTTGGTATATAAAAACAAATATTGAAATTTCATTAAAAAACGTCAATTTAAGACACCTAAAACTATTAATAAATTCGCTTTTCTGCTTTTTGAAATTGCATTTCAATGAAACACATTTTATTTTTTTCAAATGCTGAAAATACCGTTAAAAACTCAATTTTAAGAATTACCAAATAATTTCAAATGTTGAAATTTAGGAAAAATCGTACTTTTAAGAGTTCTAAATTTGTAATGTGAAAATTTAAGAAAGCGTAATTTTAGAAGTTAAAATTTTTATTAAAACAGGTTTTCACAACTAATGAAATATTTGGTATATAAAAACAAATATTGAAATTTCATTAAAAAACGTCAATTTAAGACACCTAAAACTATTAATAAATTCGCTTTTCTGCTTTTTGAAATTGCATTTCAATGAAACATTATTTTTTCAAATGCTGAAAATACCGTTTAAAACTCAATTTTAAGAATTACCAAATAATTTCAAATGTTGAAATTTAGGAAAAATCGTACTTTTAAGAGTTCTAAATTTGTAATGTGAAAATTTAAGAAAAAGCGTAATTTTAGAAGTTAAAATTTTTTATTAAAACAGGTTTACACAACTAATGAAATATTTGGTATATAAAAACAAATATTGAAATTTCATTAAAAAACGTCAATTTTAGACACTAAAACTATTAATAAATTTACTTTTCTGCTTTTGAAATAGCATTTCAATGTAACACATTAACTTTTTTAAATAAAATACCGTAGCTCATCTAATTTTAAGATTTCCAGTTAATTTCAAATGTGAAATTTAGGAAAAATGGTACTTTTAAGAGTTCTAAATTTGTAATGTGAAAATTTAAGAAAAAGCGTAATTTTAGAAGTTAAATTTTTTTTATTAAAACAGGTTTTCACAACTAATGAAATATTTGGTATATAAAAACAAATATTGAAATTTCATTAAAAAACGTCAATTTAAGACACCTAAAACAATTAATAAATTCTCTTTTCTGCTTTTGGAAATTGCATTTCAATGAAACACATTATTTTTTCAAATGCTGAAAATACCGTTAAAAACTCAATTTTAAGATTTAACAAATAATTTCAAATGTTGAAATTTAGGAAAATCGTACTTTTAAGAATTCTAAATTTGTAATGTGAAAATTTAAGAAAAAGCGTAATTTTAGAAGTTAAAATTTTTTACTAAACAGGTTTTCACAACTAATGAAATATTTGGTATATAAAAACAAATATTGAAATTTCATTAAAAAACGTCAATTTAAAACATCTAAAACTATTAATAAATTCACTTTTCAGCTTTTTGAAATTGCATTTCAATGAAACACATTATTTTTTCAAATGCTGAAAATACCGTTAAAAACTCAATTTTAAGATTTACCAAATAATTTCAAATGTTGAAATTTAGGAAAAATCGTACTTTTAAGAGTTCTAAATTCGTAATGTGAAAATTTAAGAAAAAGCGTAATATTAGAAGTTAAATTTTTTTATTAAAACAGGTTTTCACAACTAATGAAATATTTGGTATATAAAAACAAATATTGAAATTTCATTAAAAAACGTTAATTTAAGAAACCTAAAACTATTATTAAATTCACTTTTCTGCTTTTTGAAATAGCATTTCAATGAAACATATTTTTTCAAATGCTGAAAATACCGTTAAAAACTCAATTTTAAGATTAACCAAATAATTTCAAATGTTGAAATTTAGGAAAAATCGTACTTTTAAGAGTTCTAAATTTGTAATGTGAAAATTTAAGGAAAAGGCGTATTTTAGAAGTTAAAATTTTTTATTAAAACAGGTTTTCACAACTAATGAAATATTTGGTATATAAAAACAAATATTGAAATTTCATTAAAAAACGTCAATTTAAGACACCTAAAACAATTAATAAATTCTCTTTTCTGCTTTTTGAAATTGCATTTCAATGAAACACATTATTTTTTCAAATGCTGAAAATACCGTTAAAAACTCAATTTTAAGATTTACCAAATAATTTCAAATGTTGAATTTAGGAAAAATCGTACTTTTAAGAGTTCTAAATTTGTAATGTGAAAATTTAAGAAAAAGCGTAATTTTAGAAGTTAAATTTTTTATTAAAACAGGTTTTCACAACTAATGAAATATTTGGTATATAAAAACAAATATTGAAATTTCATTAAAAAACGTCAATTTAAGACACCTAAAACTATTAAAAAATTCACTTTTCTGCTTTTTGAAATTGCATTTCAATGAAAACATTATTTTTTCAAATGTGAAAAAATTTATAAAAACATAATTTTTAAGATTTACCAAATAATTTCAAATTTGAAATTTAGGAAAAATCGTACTTTTAAGAGTTCTAAATTTGTAATGTGAAAATTTAAGAAAAAGCGTAATTTTAGAAGTTATAATTTTTTATTAAAACAGGTTTTCACAACTAATGAAATATTTAGTATATAAAAACAAATATTGAAATTTCATTAAAAAACGCCAATTTAAGACACCTAAAACTATTAATAAATTCACTTTTCTGCTTTTTGAAATAGCATTTCAATGAAACACATTATTTTTTCAAATGCTGAAAAAACCGTTAAAAACTCAATTTTAAGATTTACCAAATAATTTCAAATGTTGAAATTTAGGAAAAATCGTACTTTTAAGAGTTCTAAATTTGTAATGTGAAAATTTAAGAAAAAGCGTAATTTTAGAAGTTAAATTTTTTTATTAAAACAGGTTTTCACAACTAATGAAATATTTGGTATATAAAAACAAATATTGAAATTTCATTAAAAAACGTCAATTTAAGACACCTAAAACTATTAATAAATTCACTTTTCTGCTTTTTGAAATTGCATTTCAATGAAACACATTATTTTTTCAAATGCTGAAAATACCGTTAAAAACTCAATTTTAAGAATTCCCAAATAATTTCAAATGTTGAAATTTAGGAAAAATCGTACTTTTAAGAGTTCTAAATTTGTAATGTTAAAATTTAAGAAAAAGCCTGAATTATGAAAAAATTTTATTAAAACAAGTTTTAACAACTATAGAAATATTTGGTATATAAAAAAAATTGAAATTTCTTAAAAACGTCTTTAAGACACCTAAAACATTAATCAATTTACTTTTCTGCTTTTTGAAATAGCGCAATTTCAATGAAACACATTATTTTTTCAAATGCTGAAATAACCGTTAAAAACCCTCAATTTTAAGATTAACCAAATAATTTCAAATTTGAAATTTAGGAAAAATCGTAACTTTTAAGGTTCTAAATTTGTAATGTGAAAATTTAAGAAAAAGCGTAATTTTAGAAGTTAATTTTTTTATTAAAACAGGTTTTCACAACTAATGAAATATTTGGTATTTAAAAACAAATATTGAAATTTCATTAAAAAACGTCAATTTAACTAAATCTAGTAATAAATTCGCTTTTCTGCTTTTTGAAATTGCATTTCAATGAAACACATTATTTTTTCAAATGCTGAAAATACCGTTTAAAACTCAATTTTAAGAATTACCAAATAATTTCAAATGTTAAATTTAGGTAAGGTTAGGTTAAGGAGGTCTAGGTTGTAATGTTTAAATTTAAGAAAAAGCGTAATTTTTAAAGAGAAGTTTAAATTTTTTTATTAACCAGGTTTTCACAACTAATGAAAATTTGGTATATAAAATACAAATATTGAAATTTCATTTAAAACGTCAATTAGACACCTAAACTATTAATAAATTTACTTTTTCTGCTTTTTTGAAATATTATTTCAATGAAACACATTATTTTTTAAAAACTTAAAACAATATTAAAACTCAATTTTAAGATTTACCAAATAATTTCAAATGTTGAAATTTAGGAAAAATCGTACTTTTAAGAGTTCTAAATTTGTAATGTGAAAATTTAAGAAAAAGCGTAATTTTAGAAGTTAAATTTTTTTATTAAAACAGGTTTTCACAACTAATGAAATATTTGGTATATAAAAACAAATATTGAAATTTCATTAAAAAACGTCAATTTAAGACACCTAAAACAATTAATAAATTCTCTTTTCTGCTTTTTGAAATTGCATTTCAATGAAACACATTATTTTTTCAAATGCTGAAAATACCGTTAAAAACTCAATTTTAAGATTTACAAAATATTTTCAAATGTTGAAATTTAGGAAAAATCGTACTTTTAAGAGTTCTAAATTTGTAATGTGAAAATTTAAGAAAAAGCGTAATTTTAGAAGTTAAATTTTTTTATTAAAACAGGTTTCACAACTAATGAAATATTTGGTATATAAAAACAAATATTGAAAATTTTCATTAAAAAAAGGTCATTTAAGACCATCTAAAACTATTAATAAATTCACTTTTCAGCTTTTTGAAATTGCATTTCAATGAAACACATTATTTTTTCAAATGCTGAAAATACCGTTAAAAACTCAATTTTAAGATTTACTAAATAATTTCAAATGTTGAAATTTAGGAAAAATCGTACTTTTAAGAGTTCTAAATTTGTAATGTGAAAATTTAAGAAAAAGCGTAATTTTAGAAGTTAAAATTTTTTATTAAAACAGGTTTTCACAACTAATGAAATATTTGGTATATAAAAACAAATATTGAAATTTCATTAAAAAACGTCAATTTAAGACACCTAAAACTATTAATAAATTCACTTTTCTGCTTTTTGAAATTGCATTTCAATGAAACACATTATTTTTTCAAATGCTGAAAATACCGTTAAAAACTCAATTTTAAGATTTACCAAATAATTTAATGTTGAAATTTAGGAAAAATCGTACTTTTAAGAGTTCTAAATTTGTAATGTTAAAATTTAAGAAAAAGCGTAATTTTAGAAGTTAAAATTTTTATTAAAACAGGTTTTCACAACTAATGAAATATTTGGTATATAAAAACAAATATTGAAATTTCATTAAAAAACGTCAATTTTAGACACCTAAAAATATTAATAAATTTACTTTTCTGCTTTTTGAAATAGCATTTCAATGAAACACATTATTTTTTCAAATGCTGAAAATACCGTTAAAAACTCAATTTTAAGATTTACCAAATAATTTCAAATGTTGAAATTTAGGAAAAATCGTACTTTTAAGAGTTCTAAATTTGTAATGTGAAAATTTAAGAAAGAGCGTAATTTTAGAAGTTAAAATTTTTTATTAAAACAGGTTTTCACAACTAATGAAATATTTGGTATATAAAAACAAATATTGAAATTTCATTAAAAAACGTCAATTTTAGACACCTAAAACTATTAATAAATTTACTTTTCTGCTTTTTGAAATAGCATTTCAATGAAACACATTATTTTTTCAAATGCTGAAAATCGTTAAAAACTCAATTTTAAGATATCAAAATAATTTCAAATGTTGAAATTAAGAAAAAATCGTACTTTTAAGAGTTCTAAATTTGTAATGTGAAAATTTAAGAAAAAACCTAATTTTAGAAGTTAAATTTTTTTATTAAAACAGGTTTTCACAACTAATGAAATATTTGGTATATAAAAACAAATATTGAAATTTCATTAAAAACGTCAATTTAAGACACCTAAAACTATTAATAAATTCGCTTTTCTGCTTTTTGAAATTGCATTTCAATGAAACACATTATTTTTTCAAATGCTGAAAATACCGTTAAAAACTCAATTTTAAGATTTACCAAATAATTTCAAATGTTGAAATTTAGGAAAAATCGTACTTTTAAGAGTTCTAAATTTGTAATGTGAAAATTTAAGAAAAAGCGTAATTTTAGAAGTTAAAATTTTTTATTAAAACAGGTTTTCACAACTAATGAAATATTTGGTATATAAAAACAAATATTGAAATTTCATTAAAAAACGTCAATTTAAGACACCTAAAACTATTAATAAATTCGCTTTTCTGCTTTTTGAAATTGCATTTCAATGAAACACATTATTTTTTCAAATGCTGAAAATACCGTTTAAAACTCAATTTTAAGAATTACCAAATAATTTCAAATGTTGAAATTTAGGAAAAATCGTACTTTTAAGAGTTCTAAATTTGTAATGTGAAAAATTTAAGAAAAAGCGTAATTTTAGAAGTAAAATTTTTTATTAAAACAGGTTTTCACAACTAATGAAATATTTGGTATATAAAAACAAATATTGAAATTTCATTAAAAAACGTCAATTTAAGACACCTAAAACTATTATAAATTTACTTTTCTGCTTTTTGAAATAGCATTTCAATGAAACACATTAATTTTTTTTCAAATGCTGAAAATACCGTTAAAAACTCAATTTTAAGATTTACCAAATAATTTCAAATGTTGAAATTTAGGAAAAATCGTACTTTTAAGAGTTCTAAATTTGTAATGTGAAAATTTAAGAAAAAGCGTAATTTTAGAAGTTAAATTTTTTATAAACAGTTTTCACAACTATGAAATATTTGGTATATAAAAAAAAAAAATTTAATATTTTATAAAAAAACCCCAATTTAAAGAAAACCTAAAAAACAATTAATAAATTCTCTTTTCTGCTTTTTGAAATTGCATTTCAATGAAACACATTATTTTTTCAAATGCTGAAAATACCGTTAAAAACTCAATTTTAAGATTTACCAAATAATTTCAAATGTTGAAATTTAGGAAAAATCGTACTTTTAAGAGTTCTAAATTTGTAATGTGAAAATTTAAGAAAAAGCGTAATTTTAGAAGTTTAAAATTTTTTATTAAAACAGGTTTTCACAACTAATGAAATATTTGTATATAAAAAACAAATATTGAAAATTTCATTAAAAAGTCAATTAAGGACATCTAAAACTATTAATAATTTAAAAACAAATTTTGAAATTGCATTTCAATGAAACACATTATTTTTTCAAATGCTGAAAATACCGTTAAAAACTCAATTTTAAGATTTACCAAATAATTTCAAATGTTGAAATTTAGGAAAAATCGTACTTTTAAGAGTTCTAAATTCGTATTGTGAAAATTTAAGAAAAAGCGTAATTTTAGAAGTTAAATTTTTTTTTAAAACAGGTTTTCACAACTAATGAAATATTTGGTATATAAAAACAAATATTGAAATTTCATTAAAAAACGTCAATTTAAGAAACCTAAAACTATTAATAAATTCACTTTTCTGCTTTTTGAAATTGCATTTCAATGAAACACATTATTTTTTCAAATGCTGAAAATACCGTTAAAAACTCAATTTTAAGATTTACCAAATAATTTCAAATGTTGAAATTTAGGAAAAATCGTACTTTTAAGAGTTCTAAATTTGTAATGTGAAAATTTAAGAAAAAGCGTAATTTTAGAAGTTAATTTTTTTATTAAAACAGGTTTTCACAACTAATGAAATATTTGGTATATAAAAACAAACATTGAAATTTCATTAAAAACGTCAATTTAAGACACCTAAAACAATTAATAAATTCTCTTTTCTGCTTTTTGAAATTGCATTTCAATGAAACACATTATTTTTTCAAATGCTGAAAATACCGTTAAAAACTCAATTTTAAGATTTACCAAATAATTTCAAATGTTGAAATTTAGAACTCTTAAAAGTACGATTTTTCCTAAATTTCAACATTGAAAATTTATAAAAAGCGTAATTTTAGAAGTTAAAATTTTTTATTAAAACAGGTTTTCACAACTAATGAAATATTTGGTATATAAAAACAAATATTGAAAATTTCATAAATTCTCTTTTCTGCTTTTTGAACATCTGAAACTATTTAATAAATTCACTTTTTTCTGCTTTTTGAATAGCATTTCAATGAAACAAAATATTTTTTTATATGCTGAAAATACATTAAAAACTCAATTGAAGATTTACCAAATAATTTCAAAATGTTGAAATTTAGGAAAATCGTACTTTTTAAGAAGTTCTCAAATTTGTTATGTGAAAATTTAAGAAAAAGCGTAATTTTTAGAAGTTAAAATTTTTTATAAAACAGGTTTTCACAAAATTGAAATATTTGGTATATAAAAAACAATATTGAAATTTTCAAATTAAAAACGTCAATTTAAGAAAACTAAAACTATTAATAAATTCCTTTTCTGCCTTTTTGGAATAGCATTTCAATGAAACAC